>WNGS01158233.1:7813-20795 GCA_020271785.1 Procambarus virginalis
TTGGTCTACATATTTCAGCCACGTTATTGTGACTCCTCGTCTGCATATATGGAATATATTCCCTATATTGCTGGGTATATGTAACTATTTGGACTTGTTCGTCAAGTCTGGACGTGTATTATACCAGAAGGTCCCGGTTCATCTAAATTAAAAATTAAAAAAAAAAAAACACTTCATTCAAACTCGGATCTGTAGCTCTGCTTTCTCGGTGGGACAGCCTATACCGCCACCAGTATATACATGCCAGGTATATATACTGGCTTCATACTGTGGGGAATATTTATTATATTTCCTATTAATTAGGTATTTAGGGGTCTAAGAGTGTGAAATTCCCCTAGCAAGACCACTAGCAACTCTAGACGCCTACCTTGCTATTATATAATAGCTTTGATTTTACTCTGTGGAGAACTAATCGTTTATATTATTATAATATTTGATAATTCTACCTAATATTGAGTCAGACTTAGAGTCAGCTTGCTAACCACATCTGAAAATCACGTAAACTACAGATTATTGATTCCATTGTTATTTTATTAATAATAGATTCATGTTTATTCAACATTTATTTTTAATTGAATAAAAGTACTATTAGAAGGTTTAGTTGTGTTGTGAATGTTTTAAAGTCTGCTGTCTATCCCCTGTTGAAATGACTTCTCTGGTCCGCTGTAAGTGACCTAAAGTTTGGTCTACTTTATGGATAAGGTAAACTTCGAATCGTACTAAGGGTCCTCTCAGCTGACAAAAGGCAGGGTTGGCGAACTTAGTAATCTACCACACATTCCTGTCGTTGTTTCCAGACAAAGAATATATTGACGGCGTTACAGAAGCACTAGGAAGACCTGCAGTTTGTGTTGTACCTCGCTCTATGTAAACCAGTGGACACGAGACAGAGACAATACCTGCACGCCTCTGGCTTCCGATACCAGCCACCCTCATTTTATCCCGTGCAAAATTTAATTAGACATAATAAGTGCGGAATTAGATTCAATGCGCAATATTGCTTAGAAAAGTTGCAGCATAAACCTATCCAATTACACTGACAAGTATAACACTAACAAAATCCAACTAGTATGCGCTCGCTCTTGGAACAATCCAAAATGACTTATAATTTTCTTTTTACACATTACTTGACCAATTACAATAAGTACAATAGTGTGCTGATTTTTTTTTTTTTTTTTTTAGATATATACAAGAGTTGTTACATTCTTGTTCAGCCACTAGTACGCGTAGCGTTTCGGGCAGGTCCCTGGAATACGATCCCCGCCGCGAAGAATCGTTGTTACAACCAAGTACACATTTTACTGTTGAGTTAAACAGAGGCTACAGTTAAGGATTTGCGCCCAGTAAATCCTCCCCGGCCAGGATACGAACCCATGACAAAGAATGTTGAGAGAACCGCTTGTCTAATGTAACAAAACTGGAAATTGTAGCCATAGTGTACTGTTGTATGGTGGGTCATCCTGGTGACACAGTCATAGTGTACTGTTGTGTGGTGGGTCATCCTGGTGACACAGTCATAGTGTACTGTTGTATGGTGGGTCATCCTGGTGACACAGTCATAGTGTACTGTTGTGTGGTGGGTCATCCTGGTGACACAGTCATAGTGTACTGTTGTATGGTGGGTCATCATGGTGACACAGTCATAGTGTACTGTTGTGTGGTGGGTCATCATGGTGACACAGTCATAGTGTACTGTATTAAAGTAAACTAATAAATACAAATAAATACACTGTTAATATATAACTTTTTTCTGAACAATAATAATAATAATAATAATAATAATAATAATAATAATAAAACCGGTATTATTATTATTATTATTATTACCGAGGAGCCTCCTGGTATGGCAACATCAGCAGGCCTCAGTCTTGCCATAACAACTGTTGTAATTTTCATTTGATATTTATTAACTACTTTCGTTGCCAATTATACACTAATTATACCTTTCAGCGTCACCAGCATCACTTGCCATGGTCCTCATCACTACGGTCCTCATCACTACGGTCCTCATCACCACGGTCCTCATCACTACGGTCCTCATCACCACGGTCCTCATCACTACGGTCCTCATCACTACGGTCCTCATCACCACGGTCCTCATCACTACGGTCCTCATCACCACGGTCCTCATCACTACGGTCCTCATCACTACGGTCCTCATCACCACGGTCCTCATCACTACGGTCCTCATCACTACGGTCCTCATCACCACGGTCCTCATCACCACGGTCCTCATCACCACGGTCCTCATCACCACGGTCCTCATCACCACGGTCCTCATCACCACGGTCCTCATCACTACGGTCCTCATCACTACGGTCCTCATCACTACGGTCCTCATCACCACGGTCCTCATCACTACGGTCCTCATCACTACGGTCCTCATCACCACGGTCCTCATCACCACGGTCCTCATCACTACGGTCCTCATCACCACGGTCCTCATCACCACGGTCCTCATCACTACGGTCCTCATCACCACGGTCCTCATCACTACGGTCATCACTACGGTCTTCATCACTACGGTCATCACTACGGTCCTCATCACCACGGTCCTCATCACTACGGTCATCACTACGGTCATCACTACGGTCCTCACCACCACGGTCCTCACCACCACGGTCCTCATCACCACGGTCCTCATCACCACGGTCCTCATCACCACGGTCCTCATCACCACGGTCCTCATCACTACGGTCCTCATCACTACGGTCCTCATCACCACGGTCCTCATCACTACGGTCCTCATCACTACGGTCCTCATCACTACGGTCCTCATCACTACGGTCCTCATCACTACGGTCCTCATCACCACGGTCCTCATCACTACGGTCCTCATCACCACGGTCCTCATCACCACGGTCCTCATCACTACGGTCCTCATCATCACGGTCCTCATCACCACGGTCCTCATCACTACGGTCCTCATCACTACGGTCCTCATCACCACGGTCCTCATCACTACGGTCCTCATCACCACGGTCCTCATCACTACGGTCATCACTACGGTCCTCATCACCACGGTCCTCATCACTACGGTCATCACTACGGTCATCACTACGGTCATCACTACGGTCCTCATCACCACGGTCCTCATCACTACGGTCATCACTACGGTCCTCATCACTACGGTCCTCATCACCACGGTCCTCATCACTACGGCCCTCATCACCACGGTCCTCATCACTACGGTCATCACTACGGTCCTCATCACCACGGTCCTCATCACTACGGTCATCATTACGGTCCTCATCACCACGGTCCTCATCACTACGGTCCTCATCACCACGGTCCTCATCACTACGGTCCTCATCACCACGGTCCTCATCACTACGGTCCTCATCACCACGGTCCTCATCACTACGGTCCTCATCACCACGGTCCTCATCACTACGGTCCTCATCACCACGGTC
Source organism: Procambarus virginalis (assembly GCA_020271785.1). Taxonomy (NCBI): domain Eukaryota; kingdom Metazoa; phylum Arthropoda; class Malacostraca; order Decapoda; family Cambaridae; genus Procambarus; species Procambarus virginalis. Next base: position 11,227 of record WNGS01158233.1, read on the forward strand.
CTCATCACCACGGTCCTCATCACTACGGTCCTCATCACCACGGTCCTCATCACTACGGTCCTCATCACTACGGTCCTCACCACCACGGTCCTCATCACTACGGTCCTCATCACCACGGTCCTCATCACTACGGTCCTCATCACTACGGTCCTCATCACCACGGTCCTCATCACTATGGTCCTCATCACTACGGTCCTCATCACTACGGTCCTCATCACCAGGGTCCTCATCACCACGGTCCTCATCACCACGGTCCTCATCACACGGTCCTCATCACCACGGTCCTCATCACCACGGTCCTCATCACTACGGTCCTCATCACTACGGTCCTCATCACTACGGTCCTCATCACCACGGTCCTCATCACTATGGTCCTCATCACTACGGTCCTCATCACCAGGGTCCTCATCACTACGGTCCTCATCACCACGGTCCTCATCACCACGGTCCTCATCACCACGGTCCTCATCACCACGGTCCTCATCACCACGGTCCTCATCACCACGGTCCTCATCACCACGGTCCTCATCACTACGGTCCTCATCACTACGGTCCTCATCACCACGGTCCTCATCACCACGGTCCTCATCACCACGGTCCTCATCACCACGGTCCTCATCACCACGGTCCTCATCATCACGGTCCTTATCACTACGGTCCTCATCACTACGGTCCTCATCACTACGGTCCTCATCACCACGGTCCTCATCACTACGGTCATCATCACGGTCCTCATCACCACGGTCCTCATCACCACGGTCCTCATCACCACGGTCCTCATCACTCATGCCATAACCAAAGCCACACCCATCCTCTAATCATTGAAGTAATGAGACAGCATTTATAAACAACTTCACATTGCTATTTGTGAGAACCACAGAGTTTACAGCCCGGCTCCTGTGCCGGGTAAGTCCACTACGGGCTCACCATAGCCCGCTCCTGTGCCGGGTAAGTCCACTACGGGCTCACCATAGCCCGCTCCTGTGCCGGGTAAGTCCACTACGGGCTCACCACAGCCCCGCTCCTGTGCCAGGTAAGTCCACTACGGGGTCACCATAGCCCCGCTCCTGTGCCAGGTAAGTCCACTACGGGCTCACCACAGCCCCGCTCCTGTGCCAGGTAAGTCCACTACGGGCTCACCACAGCCCCGCTCCTGTGCCAGGTAAGTCCACTACGGGCTCACCACAGCCCCGCTCCTGTGCCAGGTAAGTCCACTACGGGGTCACCATAGCCCCGCTCCTGTGCCAGGTAAGTCCACTACGGGCTCACCACAGCCCCGCTCCTGTGCCAGGTAAGTCCACTACGGGCTCACCACAGCCCCGCTCCTGTGCCAGGTAAGTCCACTACGGGCTCACCACAGCCCCGCTCCTGTGCCAGGTAAGTCCACTACGGGCTCACCATAGCCCGCTCCTGTGCCAGGTAAGTCCACTACGGGCTCCTCATAGCCCCGCTCCTGTGCCAGGTAAGTCCACTACGGGCTCCTCATAGCCCCGCTCCTGTGCCAGGTAAGTCCACTACGGGCTCACCATAGCCTGCTCTGTGCCAGGTAAGTCCACTACGGGCTCACCATAGCCCGTGCTACTTGCCCCGCTCCTGTGCCGGGTAAGTCCACTACGGGCTCACCATAGCCCGTGCTACTTGCCCCGCTCCTGTGCCAGGTAAGTCCACTACGGGCTCACCATAGCCCGTGCTACTTGACCCGCTCCTGTGCCGGGTAAGTCCACTACGGGCTCACCATAGCCCGTGCTACTTGCAACTTTTTCTCCCAAGTAGCTGAATCTAAAACTACAAAGCTATTTGAGAGACAAATAATCTCGGGAACCTGAACACCCGTTGACAATGTTGAGAGGCGGGGCCCAGGATGTGAGGCACAACCCCGGCCAACTCTACCAAATGAGAATAAAGCGAGGTACAAAAATAGTGTATTGCGCTAAGCGTTCTTTCAAACATTTACGCTGATGCAGCAATTATTAACGCATTTAATAAGCCGCTTGCGTTAAGACAAGCTTAATAACTAGTGCTCTTAAGAGGTATTACCATGGCATATATGAGAGAGAGAGAGAGAGAGAGAGAGAGAGAGAGAGAGAGAGAGAGAGAGAGAGAGAGAGAGAGAGAGAGAGAGAGAGAGAGGAGTGGAAGAAACGTTCACTGATCCTGAGTAACCGCGCCCTTACGACTAAGACCAATATTCATCATATGCCCAACCTGGCCTATCTTCATAGACAGCCAGAAGACGACAACAACAACACAAGACGCTCAGTCAGCAGCCGGTGTTCTCTGACCCTACTGTGTTCTGGAGCATCTCTCCCTCAGCCATCATTTATCTCTACAAGAACTTCGAAACACTGTCTCGTCAAGAAATGTATATTCGAAAATAGTCAACAGAACACGTGTATATTTCGGCCTAGAGATAAATCTCGCTTGTAACCTATATGGATTAACATGGATTAAGTAATCTCCTTTGCAAAATATATTAAAATGTAAAATTTTAGAGGGTGAGATTTCTGTAGGTGATATAAATTGTTCTTAGCTTTAAAATTCTTCTAGAATTCTAAATCTAATTAAACTTTAGTCTTAATTTCAACTAAAGGTATTTAAATTACGTAGTAATTATCTTTAAGACAACCTTTAGTCCTCTTATGACTAGTTTACTCTTCAGTTAAAGTAAGCTGCATTTATTTCCCTATAATTATGGCCAAACAATTTTGTCATTAAAACTTGGCGAGGAGAGGCGGGAACTATTAAATAATAATGCAGGAAAAACCCCTACAGGGCTCAGGCAAGTGTGCTAACTTAGTTGATTTAATATTACAGTGACCAGTCACACCTGACTCGTCACGGGTACAGTCAGTGACCAGTCACACCTGACTCGTCACGGGTACAGTGTCCAGTCACACCTGACTCGTCACGGGTACAGTGACCAGTCACACCTGACTCGTCACGGGTACAGTGTCCAGTCACACCTGACTCGTCACGGGTACAGTGACCAGTCACACCTGACTGTCACGGGTACAGTGACCAGTCATACCTGACTCGTCACGGGTACAGTGACCAGTCACACCTGACGCGTCACGGGTACAGTGACCAGTCACACCTGACTCGTCACGGGTACAGTGAGTGACCAGTCACACCTGACTCGCGCCAGGTGTGTGTGTAATTACCTAAGTGTAGTTACAGGATGAGAGCTACGCTCGTGGTGTCCTGTCTTCCCAGCACTCTTTGTCATATAACGCTTTGAAACTACTGACGGTCTTGGCCTCCACCACCTTCTCCCCCAACTTGTTCCAACCGTCTACCACTCTGTTTGCGAAAGTGAATTTTCTTATATTTCTTCGGCATCTGTGTTTAGCTAGTTTAAATCTATGACCTCTTGTTCTTGAAGTTCCAGGTCTCAGGCCTGTGTGTGTGTGTGTGTGTGTGTGTGTGTGTGTGTGTGTGTGTGTGTGTGTGTGTGTGTGTGTGTGTGTGTGTATGTATGTGTGTGTGTATGTATGTGTGTGTGTATGTGTGTATGTGTGTGTATGTGTATGTGTGTATGTGTGTGTATGTGTATGTGTGTGTATGTGTGTGTGTATGTATGTGTATGTGTGTATGTGTGTATGTATGTGTGTATGTGTGTGTGTGTGTGTGTGTGTGTGTGTGTGTGTGTGTGTGTGTGTGTGTGTGTGTGTGTGTGCGTGCGTGCGTGCGTGCGTGCGTGCGTGCGTGCGTGCGTGCGTGCGTGCGTGCGCGATAACATGAGTGTGAGTGGAGTTCGTGAGCGGAAGACTAACCCCTTAATTCCTGGAGGGGCGGAAGCCTTACAACACCCACCAACTGCAACTGTTTCACTCACTCTTGCTGTCTCTCACACTCCCTCTCACCCCATTCTCTCTCCCACCCTTACTCTCTCTCTCTCACCCTCTCTCACCAACACACACTCTCGTGGGATCAAGAGAGCCAGGAGGAGAGTTGAGAGAGTAAACACAGGAAGCGCGTGAGTGCATCCTGGGGGTCCTAGTGTATAATTCAAAGTTTTGTAATGTGTGGTATACTGTGTGTGTGTATAGGGACTCTGGCAGTGATCCGGACTCTACGGTGCGTCAGGCCACTTACCCGGACTTGCCTCAAACTATGGAGTAGTATAGTGTCACCAAGATGGCAACTGAGGACTCACTGCCTCACCTGTTGTCTCGTGTTCACACCCCTCAAGTATCAAACGAAGGCACTAAGCCAAGAAGAACCGTTAACTTGCCCTTCTCTCACTTAACTCTGATGACCTCTATTACACTGACCCTTACTTCCTCTCTGTTACCCTGGTCCGCAGGCCGAGGTTATCACTCTCTTTCTCAATTAGAAGCCTCAAAGGAACAAGAACAAAGTTGTCTAACAGGCAAACATTTATCACAAAAGAAGGTAAACAATAAAGATTAAATGGTGCCTTAGACGGGGTCCCAAACTTGTAGCATGTAACTTTGTCACATTCACTTCAACATTTAGTTACTCAACAGCTTAGGCTAGACTATCACATGAATATTAATATGGGATGAAAGCCATAAACTCAGCTCTCTAACATCACAAACTCCTGCCTATTATAATCACAAATTATCAGGAACATATACATCTCTATATATCATGGTACAAACAATTACCTAAGAATATGGTAAAATGTCCATGTTAGGGATCACTGCTTCAACACTTATTCTTGTGTAGAGTCTCTGTGGGTCACATTGTGCCGCATTAGGCTACCGTTGTCTTCTCCATCAATCTCGCTGGGCATGTGTCACGTAACGCTGGGCATGGGTCCCGTAAGGCTGGGCATGTGTCACGTAACGCTGGGCATGGGTCACGTAACGCTGGGCATGGGTCACGTAACGCTGGGCATGGGTCATGTAACGCTGGGCATGTGTCACGTAACGCTGGGCATGGGTCACGTAACGCTGGGCATGGGTCATGTAACGCTGGGCATGTGTCACGTAACGCTGGGCATGAGTCACGTAACGCTGGGCATGGGTCACGTAACGCTGGGCATGGGTCATGTAACGCTGGGCATGGGTCACGTAACGCTGGGCATGAGTCACGTAACGCTGGGCATGGGTCACGTAACGCTGGGCATGTGTCACGTAATGCTGGGCATGTGTCACGTAACGCTGGGCATGTGTCACGTAATGCTGGGCATGGGTCACGTAATGCTGGGCATGTGTCACATAATGCTGGGCATGTGTCACGTAATGCTGGGCATGTGTCACGTAACGCTGGGCATGTGTCACGTAATGCTGGGCATGGGTCTCGTAACGCTGGGCATGTGTCACGTAATGCTGGGCATGGGTCACGTAACGCTGGGCATGTGTCACGTAACACTGGGCATGTGTCACGTAATGCTGGGCATGTGTCACGTAATGCTGGGCATGGGTCACGTAACGCTGGGCATGGGTCACGTAATGCTGGGCATGTGTCACGTAACGCTGGGCATGTGTCACGTAACGCTGGACATGTGTCACGTAATGCTGGGCATGTGTCACGTAACACTGGGCATGTGTCACGTAATGCTGGGCATGTGTCACGTAATGCTGGGCATGTGTCACGTAATGCTGGGCATGGGTCACGTAACACTGGGCATGTGTCACGTAACGCTGGGCATGGATCACGTAACGCTGGGCATGTGTCACGTAACGCTGGGCATGGGTCACGTAACGCTGGGCATGTGTCACGTAACTTTGGGCATGGGTCACGTAACGCTAGGCATGGGTCACGTAACGCTGGGCATGTGTCAAGTAACGCTGGGTATGGGTCACGTAACGCTGGGCATGGGTCACGTAATGCTGGGCATTGGTCACGTAACGCTGGGCATGGGTCACGTAACGCTGGGCATGGGTCACGTAACGCTGGGCATGGGTCACGTAACGCTGGGCATGGGTCACGTAACGCTAGGCATGGGTCACGTAACGCTAGGCATGGGTCACGTAACGCTGGGTATGGGTCACGTAACGCTGGGTATGGGTCACGTAACGCTGGGCATGGGTCACGTAATGCTGGGCATTGGTCACGTAACGCTGGGCATGGGTCACGTAACGCTGGGCATGGGTCACGTAACGCTGGGCATGGGTCACGTAACGCTAGGCATGGGTCACGTAACGCTAGGCATGGGTCACGTAACGCTGGGCATGTGTCACGTAACGCTGGGCATGGGTCACGTAAGGCTGGGCATGGGTCACGTAATGCTGGGCATGGGTCACGTAATGCTGGGCATGGGTCAAGTAACGCTGGGCATGGGTCACGTAACGCTGGGCATGGGTCACGTAACGCTGGGCATGGGTCACGTAATGCTGGGCATGGGTCAAGTAACGCTGGGCATGGGTCAAGTAACGCTGGGCATGGGTCACGTAACGCTGGGCATGGGTCACGTAACGCTGGGCATGGGTCACGTAACGCTGGGCATGGGTCACGTAATGCTGGGCATGGGTCACGTAATGCTGGGCATGGGTCACGTAACGCTGGGTTTGGGTCCTAGCACATTCACACTATTCCACTGCATTATCTCCTTTCTAAAGGTAACACCATAAGATTGCCAATGACTTATGGTACACATTCAGTATTTCTATTCCACCGTTTTTCTTACCTTTACATAGAGTAGTTCGTTTAATTGGTTGGTATCTACCATACCATACATATCTAAAAATAGTTTTGCCAATCACCATAGCACGTATCTTGTCACTGCCTCGAGTGTACCAACACAATGAACTCACACGACCAATCAAAGATCTCCAACATTCCAAGTCGATCAATTGTGGATTAATCTGCTTTGTAATCTGTTAAACTTCCTTTTTGTCGATTTATCTTCTTGTAGGTCAACTGGAGAACCATTAACCAATTGGTCCTGAATGAATTCGAACTGGTCACAGCTACCATGCACAAACCTCAAAATTACTGGAGCGACGACGCTTGCTTCCTCAAAGTCAAGATGGCGGCTGAGATTTACCTTTTCAGGTCGCCGACAAATCCTTATATCGAGCATCACTGTCGACTTCTTATCCTTACTTGAGTGTCAGGGGTCGATACCCTGGCGCCAGACTCGGCTCACCTGTCAACAGGTCTTCACATGCGACAAACAAACATCTTCCTTGGCTTATCGCCGTGGAATATCAGGGGGCGATCACCCTCAATGCGGTGTTCTTACTCTTGCAGAACACTGCAAGCTCTCAATACACCAAATGAAAAAAGATCCAGTGATCACTATGAAATGAGAAACAACTCTGAAGCAGAACAAAGGATAACAGCCAGGTGTTATTTTGTTCAGTTTGTGTTCAAAACAGAACAAAATAACCCCAACCTGGTGCTACAGGCTCACATAGATGAGATTACTGCATCATTCATCAGCATAAAACTGGCAAACAAAGGGAATGCATTCTGGACCTTAGGAAAAAAGGCCATAAGAGCAGTGTTGGCGACTGATGTGAAACGCATTCTTCAGTATACTTCCACAGCATACAACATTCTTGAGTATACTTCCACAGCATACACTACTCCAATAACATTCTTGAGTATGCTCCCACAGCATACAACATTCTTGAGTATACTTCCACAGCATACAGCATTCTTGAGTATACTTCCACAGCATACAACATTCTTGAGTATGCTTCCACAGCATACAACATTCTTGAGTATACTTCCACAGAATACAACATTCTTGAGTATACTTCCACAGCATACAACATTCTTGAGTATACTTCCACAGCATACAACATTCTTGAGTATACTTCCACAGCATACACTACTCCAATAACATTCTTGAATATACTTCCACAGCATACAGCATTCTTGAGTATACTTCCACAGCATACAACATTCTTGAGTATACTTCCACATAATACAACATTCTTGAGTATACTTCCACAGCATACAACATTCTTGAGTATACTTCCACAGCATACAACATTCTTGAGTATACTTCCACAGCATACAACATTCTTGAGTATACTTCCACAGCATACACTACTCCAATAACATTCTTGAGTATACTTCCACAGCATACAACATTCTTGAGTATACTTCCACAGCACACAACATTCTTGAGTATACTTCCACAGCACACAACATTCTTGAGTATACTTCCACAGCACACAACATTCTTGAGTATACTTCCACAGCACACAACATTCTTGAGTATACTTCCACAGCACACAACATTCTTGAGTATACTTCCACAGCACACAACATTCTTGAGTATACTTCCACAGCACACAACATTCTTGAGTATACTTCCACAGCACACAACATTCTTGAGTATACTTCCACAGCATACACTACTCCAATAACATTCTTGAGTATACTTCCACAGCATACAACATTCTTGAGTATACTTCCACAGCACACAACATTCTTGAGTATACTTCCACAGCACACAACATTCTTGAGTATACTTCCACAGCACACAACATTCTTGAGTATACTTCCACAGCACACAACATTCTTGAGTATACTTCCACAGCACACAACATTCTTGAGTATACTTCCACAGCACACAACATTCTTGAGTATACTTCCACAGCACACAACATTCTTGAGTATACTTCCACAGCACACAACATTCTTGAGTATACTTCCACAGCACACAACATTCTTGAGTATACTTCCACAGCACACAACATTCTTGAGTATACTTCCACAGCACACAACATTCTTGAGTATACTTCCACAGCATATAACATTCTTGAGTATGCTCCCACAACATACCACTACTCCAACAACATTCTTGAGTATGCTCCCACAGCATACCACTACTCCAACATTGCTCGTGTCTGAAACACAAGTATTAAACTATGAGGAAAGACGCAGGGAGCTGAATCTCACCATACATCAAGTGACAGAATCTAGGAGACATAGTAGCGACATGGAAGATTCAGGGGGAAATTGATAGTGTTGACATAAGAAATAAGTTAAGACAAGGAAGAACAAAGGGGACAAGGGTGAGTCGCATATGATTGATTGATGAAGATTAAGCCAGCCAGAGGTGGCACGGGCATGAGTAGCCCGTAAAGTCGCAGACTGTTGTTGTTAAAGATTCGCTACCTGAAATAAAGTTCCAAGTAGCACGGGCTATGGTGAGCCCGTAGGGGAGCTAAAAAAAAAAAAGTCGCAGACGAGTCAAATATATACAAAATATCTTGTAATGTAATAATAGTAAAGAAATGGAACGGACTCAAGGAAGAGAGATAGTAGAAAAATTCAATAAGTAGTTATACATACACATGATAAAGGAGGGTAAGGAGTCACCGCAATAAAATAACCAATAGCTGGAAAGGCAGGGCTCTAGAGCTAACGCCCGACCCCTGCAAGCGCATTTAGGCGAGACAAACAACTGTCCAGGTTGAATATTGAGGGGGGGGGGGAATTGAGGGGGGGGTATGAGGGGGGGGGAATTGAGGGGGGGGGGTATTGAGGGGGGGGGAATTGGAGGGGGGGGGGGGTATTGAGAGGGGAGGGACATTCGATAATCAAAGGCGGTCGAGAAAACCTGTGAGACACGTCAGTGTGCACCAGCCTCGCGCATGCGCACCACATGACACATCACAATACTCCAATACACATCA
>WNGS01158233.1:25455-39600 GCA_020271785.1 Procambarus virginalis
GTAGCTGTTGTTGGAGGCATGCGCTTGTTGTAGCTGTTGTTGGAGGCTGCCTTGTGTAGCTGTTGTTGGAGGCATGCGCTCGCTGTAGCTGTTGTTGGAGGCATGCGTCGCTGTAGCTGTTTGTTGGAGGCATGCGCTTGTTGTAGCTGTTGTTGGAGGCATGCGCTTGTTGTAGCTGTTGTTGGAGGCATGCGCTTGTTGTAGCTGTTGTTGGAGGCAGCGCTTGTTGTAGCTGTTGTTGGAGGCATGCGCTTGTTGTAGCTGTTGTTGGAGGCATGCGCTTGTTGTAGCTGTTGTTGAGGCATGCGCTTGTTGTAGCTGTGTTGGAGGCATGCGTCGCTGTAGCTGTTGTTGGAGGCATGCGCTTGTGTAGCTGTGTTGGAGGCATGCGCTCGCTGTAGCTGTTGTTGGAGGCATGCGCTTGTGTAGCTGTTGTTGGAGGCATGCGCTCGCTGTAGCTGTTGTTGGAGGCATGCGCTCGCTGTAGCTGTTGTTGGAGGCATGCGCTTGTTGTAGCTGTTGTTGGAGGCATGCGTCGCTGTAGCTGTTGTTTTGAGGCATGCGTCGCTGTAGCTGTTGTTGGAGGCATGCGTCGCTGTAGCTGTTGTTGGAGGCATGCGCTCGCTGTAGCTGTTGTTGGAGCATGCGCTTGTTGTAGCTTTTGTTGGAGGCATGCGCTCGCTGTAGCTGTTGTTGGAGGCGCGCTTGTTGTAGCTGTTGTTGGAGGCATGCGCTAGCTGTAGCTGTTGTTGGAGGCATGCGCTTGTTGTAGCTGTTGTTGGAGGCATGCGTCGCTGTAGCTGTTGTTGGAGGCATGCGTCGCTGTAGCTGTTGTTGGAGGCATGCGCTTGTTGTAGCTGTTTTGGAGGCATGCGTCGCTGTAGCTGTTGTTGGAGGCATGCTCGCTGTAGCTGTTGTTGGAGGCATGCGTCGCTGTAGCTGTTGTTGGAGGCATGCGCTTGTTGTAGCTGTTGTTGGAGGCATGCGTCGCTGTAGCTGTTGTTGGAGGCATGCGTCGCTGTAGCTGTTGTTGGAGGCATGCGTCGCTGTAGCTGTTGTTGGGGGCATGCGTCGCTGTAGCTGTTGTTGGAGGCATGCGCTAGCTGTAGCTGTTGTTGGAGGCATGCGTCGCTGTAGCTGTTGTTGGAGGCATGCGTCGCTGTAGCTGTTGTTTGGAGGCATGCGTCGCTGTAGCTGTTTGTTGGAGGCATGCGCTTGTTGTAGCTGTTGTTGGAGCATGCGTCGCTGTAGCTGTTGTTGGAGGCATGCGTCGCTGTAGCTGTTGTTGGAGGCATGCGCTTGTTGTAGCTGTTGTTGGAGGCATGCGCTTGTTGTAGCTGTTGTTGGAGGCATGCACTCGCTGTAGCTGTTGTAGATGCATGACGCTGTATTGTTTTTGTTTTTTTTGTAGTAATATGATGGCATGTCAACAGGCGGGACAAGTTGCGCTTACTTGGTTATTGAGGTACAGGAGGCCCGGTGCGGCTTTGGTCTGTTGTGGTGTGTGTTGGACTGTGTGTGTTGGACGTGTGTTTGCGTGTGGTGTGTTGGACGTGTGTGTTGGACGTGTGTGTGTGCGTGTGTGTTGTGTGTGTGTTGGACGTGCGTGTGTTGCGTGTGTGTTGGGTGTGGTGTTGACGTGTGTGTTGGACGTGTGTGTTGGACGTGTGTGTTGGAACGTGTGTGTTGGACGTGTGTGTGGGGTGTGTGTTGGGTGTGTGTTGGGTGTGTGTTTGGTGTGTGTTGCGTGTTTGTTGCGTGTGTGTTGCGTGTGTGTTGTGTATGTGTTGGACGTGCGTGTGTTGCGCGTGTGTTGGACGTGTGTGTGTTGGACGTGTGTGTGTTGGACGTGCGTGTTGGACGTGTGTGTTGAGTGTATGTTGCGTGTGTGTTGGACGTGCGTGTGTTGGACGTGCGTGTTGGACGTGTGTGTGTTGGACGTGTGTGTGTTGGACGTGTGTGTGTGTGTTGGACGTGTGTGTGTGTGTTGGACGTGTGTGTGTGTGTTGGACGTGTGTGTGTGTTGGACGTGTGTGTGTGTTGGACGTGTGTGTGTGTTGGACGTGTGTGTGTGTTGGACGTGTGTGTGTGTTTGGACGTGTGTGTGTGTGGACGTGTGTGTGTGTTGGACGTGTGTGTGTGTTGGACGTGTGTGCGTTTGGACGTGTGTGCGTGTTGGACGTTGTGCGTGTTGGACGTGTGTGCGTGTTGGACGTGTGTGCGTGTTGGACGTGTGTGCGTGTTGGACGTGTGCGTGTTGGACGTGTGTGCGTGTTGGTCGTGTGTGTGTTGGACGTGTGTGTGTTGGACGTGTGTGTCGGACGTGTGTGTGTCGGACATGTGTGTATTGGACGTGTGTGTTGGACGTGTATTGGACGTGTGTGTGTTGGACATGTGTGTTGCGTGTGTGTCGGACGTGTGTGTTGCGTGTGTGTTGGACATGTGTGTTGCGTGTGTGTTGGACGTGTGTGTTGGACGTGTGTGTTGGACGTGTGTGTTGGACGTGTGTGTGGACGTGTGTGTCGGACGTGTGTGTCGGACGTGTGTGTTGGACGTGTGTATTGGACGTGTGTGTTGCGTGTGTTTGTGTTACCTCTTAAACAACTTGGTCTGCCTGACTTCGCACTTCCCAACAGCACTTGTCCACACACACACACACACACACACACACACACACACACACACACACACACACACACACACACACACACACACACACACACACAACACGCATGAACTATTCAACACTGGAGGGACGCGAACAAGGGGACACAGGTGGAAGCTGAGTACCCAAATGAGCCACAGAGACATTAGAAAGAACTTTTTCAGTGTCAGAGTAGTTAGTAAATGGAATGCACTAGGAAGTGATGTGGTGGAGGCTGACTCCATACACAGTTTCAAGTGTAGATATGATAGAGCCCAATAGGCTCAGGAACCTGTACACCTGTTGATTGACCGTTGAGAGCGGGACCAAAGAGCCAGAGCTCAACCCCCGCAAGCACAATTAGGTGAGTACACACACACACACACACACACACACACACCCACACACACACACACACAACACACACCCACACACACACACACACACACACACAGGGCTGCGTATGGGAGTAATCTCAACGTTTCCATCACCATACTTAGTGTTCACTAGACTTGGACATCTCCCTCTACACCCTCTATTTCCCTCTCCATCTACCTCTCCACCCTCCATCTACCTCTCCACCCTCCATCTACCTCTCCACCCTCCATCTACCTCTCCACTCTCCATCTACCTCTCCACCCTCCATCTACCTCTCCACCCTCCATCTACCTCTCCACCCTCTATCTACCTCTCCACCCTCCATCTACCTCTCCACCCTCCATCTACCTCTCCACTCTCCATCTACCTCTCCACCCTCTATCTACCTCTCCACCCTCTATCTACCTCTCCACTCCTCTACCTCTCCACCTCTCCACCCTCCATCTACCTCTCCACCCTCTATCTACCTCTCCACCCTCCATCTACCTCTCCACCCTCTATCTACCTCTCCACCCCCCATCTACCTCTCCACCCTCTATCTACCTCTCCACCCTCCATCTACCTCTCCACCCTCCATCTACCTCTCCACTCTCCATTTACCTCTCCACCCTCCATCTACCTCTCCACACAATCAAGCCGTCTCATTCCCTGTAACCATTTGCCTCTACATTATCTCCATCACTGTAATCAAATGGTTGTCCTTGAAACGTAACTCTTTTATACAAATGATAAAATCTATGGGCTTGCAGCTGAACATTTCATAACCACAGACTTTGTGAAGGAGGGACTTTGTGGAGTGCCTTGTGTGCCCCTTCAGGTGGGGGCAGTGGGCCGACTACAAGCCTCCTCTTCATGGCACTTTTAATAGTAGCAGGCATCCATCAGTCTCAGGAGACTATGGAGTTGCGCTCTGGTTGAGTGGCCTCTGTAGGGCGCAAAGCCAGGGTAGGTTGACATGGGGGAGAAGCTGTTACCCAAGCAGCAGGTCCAATAACATCACCATTAATCCTGCAAGGTTTTATGAGGCTAACCCCAAGCATCTGGTCTCCAATTTCGAGTAGTCAGACGAACACACACACACACAATCTCTTACAGAAATATTGTAGATATGGATCTTATGAGTATGTTAGTGTTACTGGGATCAAGCTTGTGGAGCTGGTCTGGTGGAGGTCTACCTCGTGTCTAGCAGGTGATCTACCTGCGGCGTCTACCCCAGGGAGTCTATACCTGATGGTGTTACCATTTGGTAGTTCCGGGTTCAACATGTCTCCGTGACCTCCGTCTGTGCCCGGGCTTCCTGGTAATTACCGGTGAAGGATTGTTGGCAGCTCTTCGGCTCGATAATTAGTAAACGCCCTGTGGAAGATAATTATTGCAAGTTCATAGAACTTTTGTGGTAATTATTTACTTGGCGAGACGACCAATTTTTTTTTATTATTTTTATCAGGGGGGAAGACGCAAAGCCATTACGACTATATAGCACTGGGAAGGGGTCTGGATAAGAATTAGGGATGGGACGGAGGGAAAGGAATGGTGCCCAACCACTTGGACGGTCGGGGATTGAACGCCGACCTGCATGAAGCGAGACCGTCGCTCTACCGTCCAGCCCAAGTGTTTGGACATGACAAATGACCAAACACGAGACGACCAAGCCAGACAAAATACTGCTTCCATTGTTTACATTCATTTAAGGTGGCTTTTGGTATTTTTGTTTACATTGAAGTTGGTTTACGGAGTGCGAGTAAATGTTATGATCAGGATGCGTTTGGTTATTTAATTATGTTGATTAACTTTTTAATTCCGGATTAGTTTAAAAGAGAATATTTAGAAAGATAAACACATGTATTTCGAATTTGTTGGGATCGCTGGTTGAATGTTTGTGGCGTCATTCGACTGTTAACTCAAACGTACTCACCTAGTTGTACTCGCCTAGTTATGCTTGTGAGGGTTAAGCTCTGACTCTTAGATCCTGCCACTCCACTGTCACTGTACTGGTGTACAGGTTCCTGAGCCTACTGGGCTCTACCATATCTACATTTGAACCTGTGTATGGAGTCAGCCTCCACCACATCACTGCCTGTGTGTGTGTGATCTTATTTCCTATTGCAAGTTTCATCTTTGTTCTGGCCTCTTAACCTTCAACAACTCGGGTACAGCTTCCTGAGCTGCTGGACAAAGCTTGGATGGGACTTTGAGCTTTGAACTTCCATGAACTTTGTAAAGTTTCATTTTATAGTTTTGTCAGTTTCGTGTTTTCTATGAGCTGAGGCCTCGACGCTGGCACTGCATAATCTAATAATGGTCTGATATTGGTTAAGAGCCTGACCCCATATTTATATATAATACATGTACATTTTTGCCAGGGTTGCGAAGCTTCATCAAAATTCAGTTTGACGAAAATATTCAACATGTTGCAACCTAACCTAAATAAAAGTTGTATAGCCCATTGTTCCATAAACGTGGCAACAGATGGTAAACGTGTCTGGTGTCCACAATCTCACTTTCGTTTAAATGAAGCATTAACCACTAGTAATTTTCTCCCTTAACTAATGGTAATGTTAACTTGTATCGCTCTACTTGTATGGCTCAGTCTCTATAATATCTTCTCACGGTTGTTTGACGTATTGCACACAGCAGTGGAGGTCTGCATGGTACTTTGTCGTGCTGGCGTAGACTCAGGTAAACTGGTGTAGACTCGAGTAAACTCTTGGCGGTACCCCAGGCGTGACTGGCGCTCATGCCGCCTCATCTCCAAGTTTACCTCACAGATTTCTGCCCAGTAATACCCCGAACCTTATTTACACTGTGAAGAAAACAGGGTAGGATTATGCAATAATAATATATAATATATATATAATATATATATATATATATATATATATATATATATATATATATATATATATATATATATATATATATGCAAACAAGCCTGAATGGTCCCCAGGACTAGATACAACTGAAAACTCACACCCCAGAAGTGACTCGAACCCATACTCCCAGGAGCAACGCAACTGGTATGTACAGGGGATGCCTTAAACCACTTGACCATCATGAGTTTTCAGTTGTATCTAGTCCTGGGGACCATTCAGGCTTGTTTGCATTTGTG
The DNA here is from genome assembly GCA_020271785.1 of Procambarus virginalis. Taxonomy (NCBI): domain Eukaryota; kingdom Metazoa; phylum Arthropoda; class Malacostraca; order Decapoda; family Cambaridae; genus Procambarus; species Procambarus virginalis. Next base: position 31,587 of record WNGS01158233.1, read on the forward strand.
TTCCTCACGTGTTGCCCCCAAAAATGAGGTGATTTGATAAAATGCTATGCCCAAGATTACCATCCGAGTGCCGGCGGGGAAGTGGTTCATATAGCTCCGGCTATCACTTCCTTTTGTCCGGTCGTGATGGTCAAGTGGTTTAAGGCATCCCCTGTACATACCAGTTGCGTTGCTCCTGGGAGTATGGGTTCGAGTCACTTCTGGGGTGTGAGTTTTCAGATATATATATATATATATATATATATATATATATATATATATATATATATATATATATATATATATATATAATATAATTGCTTTATTTGTTATTGGAGAACCGAATATGGGAACCTTCCTGAGTATGGGAATTATTTTGCTTCACTAACTTAAAAGATCTAAGTACCAATTACAAATGATAACAACAAACTTAGGTGTTTACAGTGATAGTTGTCATATCCAGTGACCTCTTAAGACAACTGTTGTGTTCTTGGTTGTGTGGTGGACTGTGTGTGTTGTCTCACTGTTCCCCAGCTGGCACACCACCAGGGAGCACCACCAGGAATGGTGCCTCTTACAGTTTACTTGCTGAATGAAAATAACCTCATTACCGTTTGTTAAAACTAAATATTATGTATAATGCCGCTAGCACTGATATAAATTACTTTTGTTCTGCGTATTCTTTTATTTTTGGTATCTTGCCACAGATGAATTATACTATAAACAAATATAAGATTTAATATATAATTCTTTAATGCTGTGAACATGAACGTCTAAAAAAGGAAGGAAGGAATTGGATTCCTATTCAACCTTGAAACTGATAGGAGCCAGATTGTTAAGAGAGGCGAGAGGCTGGTAAAGACATGAGAACATAAAGCAAAAATGTCAACTTAGTGAAGCCAGAGAGAGAGGAAGGAGTATCAATAGTGGGAAGAAGAAGAACAGTTTCAAAGTACACCATATAGAGATCGGCAAGAACAGGGAAGAGAGAGAGAGAGAGGGGGGGGGGGGGGAACCCATAGCTGAAACTGGAACTTTAAGAGAAATATTTTCCATTGAAAGAGAAGTAGTTAGTCAACACAGAGTCTGATGAGTCCGAAGGAAATGTCAGTGGGACGAGGGAGATGATGAAGACTCTCAGCCGCCTTCTGACTAAGGGAAGAGAGAACATCGTCAAGGGGAACAGAAGTAAATAGAGAATCTACATAAAGACTAATCATCTTAGAGGGAGGCTTCAGGCGCAATCTTTCGACGAAGTCCGGAGTGAGGGAGGTGGGCAGAAGTAGAAGTATCAGGATAAGGAGCGAGAGTTTTGTCAAGCCAGGAGGCAAGAGGATAGCCGACACAGGTTCGGGAGGAGGCAAGAGGATAGCTGACACAGGTTCGGGAGGAGGCAAGAGGATAGCTAACACAGGTTCGGGAGGAGGGAAGAGGATAGCTGACACAGGTTCGGGAGGAGGCAAGAGGATAGCTAACACAGGTTCGGGAAGAGGCAAGAGGATAGCTGACACAGGTTCGGGAGGAGGCAAGAGGATAGCTAACACAGGTTCGGGAGGAGGCAAGAGGATAGCTAACACAGGTTCGGGAGGAGGCAAGAGGATAGCTGACACAGGTTCGGGAGGAGGCAAGAGGATAGCTAACACAGGTTCGGGAAGAAATGATTGAACAAAGACGACACCAGGTTCATGAGTCTAGGTAGACCGTAGGAATAAGGAAGAGGAGGACAAATGACACAAATGTTTTACGAGATCAAAGTCAGGATGAAGACATGGAATAGAGAGCTGTCTTAATTTACGGTGAAAAGTTATCCCTTAACTGTCATCAACTATCTCTAGTCTCAAGCTAAACCAAATTTCTATCATCCCAAACCTGTTTCCATCACTAGTACCACTGTGCTCTGCCTTCCCTTCATAACTGAACTCAGAAATCACACAAATACCCTTCTTTCTCTTGAGGTAAAACTCACCTTTCGACAACCTAACACTCTTGGTAGTAATCTGGTTCACTCTGCTCCTCCTGCTTCTAATGTTGCTGGTGTCTATGTCCTCTTGGTCCTGTCCTCTCGCACAACGTCCTAACGCCTAATGCGTCGCATTTTCAACGGAATTTATCTATCGGTAGAAATTGTGAGGTATTAGTACAAACTAAAGCAATTTAATTTTGACGCTACAGCCTCGATAGGTTAGGTGGCTTGTTTGGCTTCGTAAGTTTCTGGTTAGACAAGAGACAGCTTACTGGTGTGGCTGTGACATCAGTGTGGCTGTGACATCAGTGTGGCTGTGACATCAGTGTGGCTGTGACATCAGTGTGGCTGTGACATCAGTGTGGCTGTGACCTCAGTGTGGCTGTGACCTCAGTGTGGCTGTGACCTCAGTGTGGCTGTGACCTCAGTGTGGCTGTGACCTCAGTGTGGCTGTGACATCAGCGCAGCAGTTATACCTATGTGGTGGAGTGTGGTCGCCGTATCGAACTGTCAGACAAAGAGTTCAGCCAAGTCCAGCGGTATTAGACTAACGGGTGTATAGCCATTAGTCTGACGTTAATGGCTACACAGACTAACGGGTGTATAGCCATTAGTCTGACGTTAATGGCTACACAGACTAACGGGTGTATAGCCATTTGTCATAAATCCAGCCTGTTGTTTGCTGTGTTGTTAGTCGTGTTTGTACACGACTAACATACGATGTGTTACTTATGTGCATTCCACCGGAGCCCGTAATGTCTGAGCAGAAAAAAGTAGATCTGGGGCCAGATTCACGAAGCAGTTATGTAAGTACTTACGAACGTGTACATCTTTCCTCAATCTTTGACGGCTTTGGTTACATTTATTAAACAGTTTACAAGTATGAAAACTTGCCAACCAACTGTTGTTATTGTTATAAACAGCCTCCTGGTGCTTCCAAGCTCATTAACTGTTTAATAATTGTAACCAAAGCCGCCAAAGATTGAGAAAAGATGTACAGGTTCGTAAGTGCTTGCGTAACTGCTTCGTGAATCTGGCCCTGGGTGTGTGTAGTTAATTCGACCTCGTGTTAACAACTGTGAACACGACATTACTAACTCAAATGTGAAGTTATTGACTCTTAAATGTATTGACAGGCGATACTGGCCGTGCTCGTGTGTATAGTGATGTTTTTATCGTGTTTTGGTGGTATTGGTGAGTTTATTGATTATCTTGCAATGATGATGTGGTATTGGAGTATTGTGATGTGTCATGTGGTGCGCATGCGCGAGGCTGGTGCACACTGACGTGTCTCACAGGTTTTCTCGACCGCCTTTGATTATCGAATGTCCCCCCCCCCTCAATTCCCCCCCCCTCAATAACCCCCCCCCCTCAATTCCCCCCCCCCTCAATATTCAACCTGGACAGTGTTTGTCTCGCCTAAATGCGCTTGCAGGGGTCGGGCGTTAGCTCTAGAGCCCTGCCTTTCCAGCTATTGGTTATTTTATTGCAGTGACTCCTTACCCTCCTTTCTCGTGTGTCTATAACTACTTATTGAATTTTTCTACTATCTCTCTTCCTTGAGTCCGTTCCATTTCTTTACTATTATTACATTACAAGATATTTGTATATATTTGACTCGTCTGCGACTTTTTTTTTTTAGCTCCCCTACGGGCTCACCATAGCCCGTGCTACTTGGAACTTTATTTCAGGTAGCGAATCTTTAACAACAATAACAACAATCTACGACTTTACGGGTACTCATGCCCGTGCCACCTCTGGCTGGCTTAATCTTCATCATTCAATCCTTGTCTTAACTTATTTCTAATGTCACACTATCAATTTTCCCCTGAATCTTCCATGTCGCTACTATGTCTCCTAGATTCTGTCACTTGATGTATGGTGAGATTCAGCTCCCTGCGTCTTTCCTCATAGTTTAATACTTGTGTTTTAGACACGAGCAATGTTGGAGTAGTGGTGTGTTGTGGGAGCATACTCAAGAATGTGTTGGAGTAGTGGTATGCTGTGGGAGCATACTCAAGAATGTTGTTGGAGTAGTGGTATGCTGTGGGAGCATACTCAAGAATGTTATATGCTGTGGAAGTATACTCAAGAATGTTGTATGCTGTGGAAGTATACTCAAGAATGTTGTATGCTGTGGAAGTATACTGAAGAATGCGTTTCACATCAGTCGCCAACACTGCTCTTATGGCCTTTTTTCCTAAGGTCCAGAATGCATTCCCTTTGTTTGCCAGTTTTATGCTGATGAATGATGCAGTAATCTCATCTATGTGAGCCTGTAGCACCAGGTTGGGGGTTATTTTGTTCTGTTTTGAACACAAACTGAACAAATAACACCTGGCTGTTATCCTTTGTTCTGCTTCAGAGTCGTTTCTCATTTCATAGTGATCACGGATCTTTTTTCATTTGGTGTATTGAGAGTTTGCAGTGTTCTGCAAGAGTAAGAACACCGCTGACGTGTTCGGAAAGAACTGTACACAATGCAACGGAATCGTTTTGGAAGAGACGAATATAATCTATACATTGCCAGGCGCCCCCTAAGGCACTGACACCCTTAACGCTCTCAATTGATAGGGAAGACGACAGTATTTCATTCAGGGTTCCTAAAATGCACAAATAACTTAACATAATTTCTACATACAGCCTGCCCAACCACTTTGGCAGGACGGTAGAGCGACGGTCTCGCTTCATGCAGGTCGGCGTTCAATCCCCGGCCGTTCAAATGGTGGGGCACCATTCCTACCCACCGTCCCATCCCAAATCCTCAGCCTGACCCCTTCCAAGTGCTATGTAGTCGTAATGGCTCGGCATTACGACAATCCCTGATAATTCCATTTCCGTCTACATACAGCCAAATCACCTGAGGGGTTGTAACCAGCAACACTGAAATAGACGACATGTACAGCGATGGACAGTGGACAGTGCCAGCAGGTGAGGTAGTGGCACCTGGTGGTGGACAGTGCCAGCAGGTGAGGTAGTGGCACCTGGTGGTGGACAGTGCCAGCAGGTGAGGTAGTGGCACCTGGTGGTGGACAGTGCCAGCAGGTGAGGTAGTGGCACCTGGTGGTGGACAGTGCCAGCAGGTGAGGTAGTGGCACCTGGTGGACAGTGTCAGCAGTGAGGTAGTGGCACCTGGTGGTGGACAGTGCCAGCAGGTGAGGTAGTGGCACCTGGTGGTGGACATGCCAGCAGGTGGGTAGTGGCACCTGGTGGTGGACAGTGCCAGCAGGTGAGGTAGTGGCACCTGGTGGTGGACAGTGCCAGCAGGTGAGGTAGTGGCACCTGGTGGTGGACAGTGCCAGCAGGTGAGGTAGTGGCACCTGGTGGACAGTGTCGCAGGTGAGGTATGGCCCTGGTGGTGGACAGTGCCACAGGTGAGGTAGTGGCACCTGGTGGACAGTGCCAGCAGGTGAGGTAGTGGCACCTGGTGGTGGACAGTGCCAGCAGGTGAGGTAGTGGCACCTGTGGTGGACAGTGCCAGCAGGTGAGGTAGTGGCACCTGGTGGACAGTGCCAGCAGGTGAGGTAGTGGCACCTGGTGGTGGACAGTGCCAGCAGGTGAGGTAGTGGCACCTGGTGGACAGTGCCAGCAAACCGCATGCAGCCGCTGTCTCTTAGACGATGTACACTTAATGCGTTTTGGTGAAGAAACTGCAATGGACTGCGACGGAGACGAGTTCTGCCGGCAAGAATTGGGCGATTGTGTCGTTAGCCTGGACGTGTGGCGCCGGAAGACGTCTGAAACCATTGAGGGTGATCGCCCCCTGGTATTCCACGGCGATAAGCCAAGGAAGAGTTTGTTTGTCGCATGTGAAGACCTGTTGACAGGTGAGCCGAGTCTGGCGCCAGGGTATCGACCCCCGACACTCAAGTCAGGATAAGAAGTCGACAGTGATGCTCGATATAAGGATTTGTCTGCGACCTGAAGAGGTAAATCTCAGCCGCCATCTTGACTTTGAGGAAGCAAGCGTCGTCGCTCCAGTAATTTTGAGGTTTGTGCATGGTAGCTGTGACCAGTTCGAATCCATTCAGGACCAATTGGTTAATGGTTCTCCAGTTGACCTACAAGAAGATAAATCGACAAAAAGGAAGTTTAACAGATTACAAAGCAGATTAATCCACAATTGATCGACTTGGAATGTTGGAGATCTTTGATTGGTCGTGTGAGTTCATTGTGTTGGTACACTCGAGGCAGTGACAAGATACGTGCTATGGTGATTGGCAAAACTATTTTTAGATATGTATGGTATGGTAGATACCAACCAATTAAACGAACTACTCTATGTAAAGGTAAGAAAAACGGTGGAATAGAAATACTGAATGTGTACCATAAGTCATTGGCAATCTTATGGTGTTACCTTTAGAAAGGAGATAATGCAGTGGAATAGTGTGAATGTACTAGGACAATACTTTTGTAAATTACGTGTTAGCTACTTGATACTATACACAGTTCTACATGTTATAGCCAAGGCTAGATGGGAATTATGTGACCCATGCCCAGCGTTACGTGACCCATACCCAGCGTTACGTGACCCATGCCCAGCATTACGTGACCCATGCCCAGCGTTACGTGACCCATGCCCAGCGTTACTTGACACATGCCCAGCGTTACGTGACCCATGCCCAGCGTTACGTGACCCATACCCAGCGTTACGTGACCCATGCCCAGCGTTACGTGACCCATGCCCAGCATTACGTGACCCATGCCCAGCGTTACGTGACCCATGCCCAGCGTTACTTGACACATGCCCAGCGTTACGTGACACATGCCCAGCGTTACGTGACACATGCCCAGCGTTACGTGACACATGCCCAGCGTTACGTGACCCATGCCCAGCGTTACGTGACCCATGCCCAGCATTACGTGACCCATGCCCAGCATTACGTGACACATGCCCAGCGTTACGTGACCCATGCCCAGCATTACGTGACACATGCCCAGCGTTACGTGACACATGCCCAGCATTACGTGACACATGCCCAGCATTATGTGACACATGCCCAGCATTACGTGACCCATGCCCAGCATTACGTGACACATGCCCAGCGTTACGTGACCCATGCCCAGCGTTACGAGACCCATGCCCAGCGTTACGGACCCATGCCCAGCGTTACGTGACCCATGCCCAGCGTTACGTGACTCATGCCCAGCGTTACGTGACACATGCCCAGCGTTACGTGACCCATGCCCAGCGTTACGTGACCCATGCCCAGCGTTACGTGACCCATGCCCAGCGTTACGTGACCCATGCCCAGCGTTACGTGACCCATGCCCAGCGTTACATGACCCATGCCCAGCGTTACGGGACCCATGCCCAGCGTTACATGACCCATGCCCAGCGTTACGTGACCCATGCCCAGCGTTACGGGACCCATGCCCAGCGTTACGTGACCCATGCCCAGCGTTACGGGACCCATGCCCAGCGTTACATGACCCATGCCCAGCGTTACGTGACCCATGCCCAGCGTTACGTGACCCATGCCCAGCGTTACGTGACCCATGCCCAGCGTTACGTGACCCATGCCCAGCGTTACGTGACACATGCCCAGCCTTACGGGACCCATGCCCAGCGTTACGTGACACATGCCCAGCGAGATTGATGGAGAAGACAACGGTAGCCTAATGCGGCACAATGTGACCCACAGAGACTCTACACAAGAATAAGTGTTGAAGCAGTGATCACTAACATGGACATTTTACCATATTCTTAGGTAATTGTACCATGATATATAGAGATGTATATGTTTCTGATAATTTGTGATTATAATAGGCAGGAGTTTGTGATGTTAGAGAGCTGAGTTTATGGCTTTCATCCCATATTAATATTCATGTGATAGTCTAGCCTAAGCTGTTGAGTAACTAAATGTTGAAGTGAATGTGACAAAGTTACATGCTACAAGTTTGGGACCCCGTCTAAGGCACCATTTAATCTTTATTGTTTACCTTCTTTGTAATAAATGTTTGCCTGTTAGACAACTTTGTTTGTCCTTGTTCCTTTGAGGCTTCTAATTGAGAAAGAGAGTGATAACCTCGGCCTGCGGACCAGGGTAACAGAGAGAGGAAGTAAGGGTC
>WNGS01158239.1:0-16456 GCA_020271785.1 Procambarus virginalis
GGCGGGCCGAAAGAGCAGAATTCAACCCCCGCAAGCACAACTAGGTAATACACACACAATGAACACACACGTGCAATGAGTTTCTGTATTTCATTGTGTACCGTTACTCTGGCCTTCGCATGCCTGCTCCCGCCCTGGAACTTTCATTTCTTGGACTGAAGTTGTAATCATTTGTCCAGCCATACCTCCAGTTCAAGTTGCCCTAGAGAGCCCTTCAGTTACAGGTGCGGCTCCGACACCTGGCGCGGCCAACGTAACGTCAATCAGCTACACCGACTCTCAACCTGTCCTCTTAAAAATATACGTCGCTTTTCGCTGGTATGCGCACTACGGCCAAATGTGGACGTAATTTGAAATGAAATCGACTCACAAAAGTGACGTACTGTCCCGTTTTCTGTTTGAGTCGTCCGGCTTACTTGGTTAGATTAGGAGAGGAAACTTTCAATTAACGTTTTGAAACTTATGAGAATTTCCTGCCCACCTACCTATCAGAGGACCCTTAACTTAATATAAAAATGAAAAAAAAATGAAATAAATTGGGATTTTTTTCAACAATAATAAGTTTCCTCTGATTTAGGTCAGGAAATTCTCATATACGTACGTCCATAAGTACGTCCACTTTCGGCCTTACGGGCAAACGGCCAAAAGCGACGTTATTTTTAAGATGACAGGTTGGGTTGATTGCTGCCTACCTTGTGTCTACCTTGTGTAGCGTCTGGAGATCAATGGCCCCTCGGCCCGGTCTCTGACCAGGCCTCCCGGTTGCTGGACTGGTCAACCAGGCTGTTGGACGCGGCTGCTCCCAGCCTGACGTATGAGTCACAGTCTGGTTGATCAGGTATCCTTTGGAGGTGCTTATCCAGTTCTCTCTTGAACACTGAGGGGTCGGCTAGAGGGCGCCTGACAGCTGAGTGGACAGTGCATCGGATTCGTAGTCCTGATGTTCCGGGTACGATCCCCGGTGGAGGCGGAAATAAAATTGGGCAGTTTGTCACCCTGACGCTACTGTTCACCTAGCAATAAATAGGTACCTTGGAGTTAGACAGCTGCTACGGGCTGCTTCCTGGGGTGTGTAACAATAAGGAGGCCTTTTCCAGAACTGGGCCGCGGGGACGCGGCCCAGTTCTGGAAAACTGTTGCACCAGAGTACCTGTTCCACCTCTGCCCTTCAACGGGGGTATTCTGCACATCCTGTCATGCCTACTGGTCTCATGTGATGTTATTTCTGTGTGAAGGTTTGGAACCAGCCCCTCTACTATCTTCCACGTGTAAATTATTATGTATCTCTCTCTCGCCTGCGCTCTAGAGAATACAGACTTAGAACGTTTTATCGGTCCCAATAATTAAGATGACTTATAAGAGTTAATTCTAGCGGTAGAGAGCACTAGTGTCTTAAAAAGTATCATCATTGGCAGGGCATCCCTTGTTTTGAAGGTCCTTGTTATCCAACCTGTCATTGTTCTTGCAGTCGTGACAGCTACTTTATGGTGTTCTATAAAGGTAAGGTATTCTGACATGATTACTCCTGGATCCTTTACATTGATTTTTTCGTTCAATAGTGTAATTTGATTCCGTTTTTATATTTTCATTTTTTTCTGTAATGAAGGAGATGGGACTTATTTTCATTAAACATGTTATTATCTGTGGCCCATTGAAAGATCAAATTTACATCCGATTGGAGGTTTGCCGCGTCCTCTATATTGTCTACACATGAAAATCTTTGTGTCATCTGCAAGTGATGACACAGTGCTGTAGTTTGTATCCTTGTCTATGTCTGATATTAGCATGAGAAAAAGTACCGGATCAAATACAGTACCCAGGGAGGATTGAGTTTTTCACAGTAGATGATCCGGATTTTACTGTGTTGACTATTACATTCTCATTTCTGTTCGTCAGGAAATTGAAGCTTCATCTCCCTACTTTGCCAGTAATTCCTTTTGGACGCATTTTGTGCGCAATAACACCATGATCACATTTGTTGAAGGCTTTTGCAAAGTCTGTGTATATTACATCTGTGTTTTGCTTGTCTTCCATGGCACCTCAGGCCATGTTATAGCAACTGTGAGAGGCAGGAGCGTCCTGCTCTGAACCCATGTTGCCATGTAGATGCTGTGATTCCATGTGATTTATAATCTTACTTCTTAACATTCTTTCAAAGATTTTTATGATGTGTGAAGTTAGAGCTATAGGTCTATAATTTTGTGCATCTGCTTTACTACCTCCTTTGTGAAGTGGCGCGATCTCCGCTGTTGTAACTATGCCAGTATCTAGACTCCGTCTCCAAAGGATGTTTAAGGCCTGTGATTAGTGGTGTTTTGCACTTCTTGATGAATACATAATTCCAGGAGTCTGGGCCTGTTGCAGTGTGCATGGGTTATGACTTCAAATTCATGTGGGGTTAGGGTGACATCTAATATATGGTTTGATGTTGGTGTCACATTCACGAAGAATTCACTTGGATCATTGATCTTCAAAGTGGTCAGGAGTTCACTGAAAACAGAATCGTACTGAAGACTCAGCATTTCACTCAGCATACCCACCGGGCTGTGGTGGGTATGTGGGCCTGCGTGCCGCTCCAAGCAACAGCCTGGTGGACCAAGCTCTCACAAGTCAAGCCTGGCCTCGGGCCGGGCTTGGGGGAGTAGAAGAACTCCCAGAACCCCATCAACCAGGTATCAACCAGGTACATTTCACTCATTTCTTTGTTGTCATCTGTGAAAGTCCCATCACCCTTGTGCAAGGGGCCCAATGCTGGATGCGATTTTTGTTCTTATTTTTGCTTGCGAGAAAAAGTATCTCGGGTTCCTCTCTATTTCACTTATGGCCTTTTGCTCCCTTTGCCTCTTTAGGATTTCATACGATTCTCTCGGCTTCAGCTCGATCATCAGCCCGTCCTCGTCGTTGTTGGGATGGTGTGGAGCGTCTGACGTGTTAAACTCGCTCCTCGGGACAAAAAAATAAAAAGTTATGATATTTGTTTTCTTCGCCTATAGATGGAGCGCCGTTCTCGTTCCAGTTTGCATCTTTTTCTCTGTCTGCTTAGTGGTATATGTCGTCTACATGTACCTTAGTGGTATATGTAGTCTACATGTACCTTAGTGGTATATGTCGTCTACATGTACCTTAGTGGTATATGTCGTCTACATGTACCTTAGTGGTATATGTCGTCTACATGTACCTTAGTGGTATATGTCGTCTACATGTACCTTAGTGGTATATGTCGTCTACATGTACCTTAGTGGTATATGTCGTCTACATGTACCTTAGTGGTATATGTAGTCTACATGTACCTTAGTGGTATATGTCGTCTACATGTACCTTAGTGGTATATGTCGTCTACATGTACCTTAGTGGTATATGTCGTCTACATGTAGCTTAGTGGTATATGTCGTCTACATGTACCTTAGTGGTATATGTCGTCTACATGTTTCTTAGTGGTATATGTCGTCTACATGTACCTTAGTGGTATATGTAGTCTACATGTACCTTATTGGTATATGTAGTCTACATGTACCTTAGTGGTATATGTAGTCTACATGTACCTTAGTGGTATATGTAGTCTACATGTACCTTAGTGGTATATGTAGTCTACATGTACCTTAGTGGTATATGTCGTCTACATGTTTCTTAGTGATACCTGGTTGATGGGGTTCTGGGAGTTCTTCTGCTCCCCAAGCCCGGCCCGAGGCCAGGCTCGACTTGTGAGGAGTGGTATATGTCGTCTACATGTATCTTCGTGTTGTCGTGCCTATTGTCTCAAAGCACTGGCGTAAGTCTGCTTTATATAGGCGTTCCTCCCAGCGTAGTTCGGCGAGGTCTTGGCTTATTCCTTCCCAGTTAATCATTTTGTTATTAAAATTGAATCTGCTGAATTCTTCTTTTCTGGGAGTTGAGACTGGCTGCACAGGTCTATAGCTCACACTCGTCTGAACTTAGATCAGGTCGTGATCTGAGAAACAAGTAGTTGTAATCATCGTGTTCCTGATTAACTCATCGTTGTTTGTAAAAAATATGGTCTAGGATGTTTTCTTTCCTAGTTGGCTCTACTATTTGCTGGTTTAAAGCAAATCTGTTACACATCTGCAGGTCATTTGTGTGTGACTGTTCATTCAGACTGCTTCCTGGGATTCTCTCTATTATAATAGTATTTGCCAATTTCTTTACTTTTCACATGTCCTAAGTTGAAATCACCAAGCACGATGATGATGTTAGGGGCAGGGTTTGTGAGGTTTTTCAAGCAGTGTTCTATTTTTATAAGTTGGTCATTAAACTGCTGAGGATTGGCATCTGGTGATTTATATACAAGGACAATCACCCAGTTTAGAAATTCTATTTTGGTTATATTATCAGCACTTCCATCATATCATTGTGGTGTTTAGCAGCTCTATGCAGAAGAGTGTATCTTTGATGTACAGGCTGACCCCACCCTGTAGCCTGTAGCTGACCCCACCCTGTAGCCTGTAGCTGACCCCACCCTGTAGCCTGTAGCTGACCCCACCCTGTAGCCTGTAGCTGACCCCACCCTATAGCCTGTAGCTAACCCTACCCTGTAGCTGACCCACCCTGTAGCCTGTAGCTGACCCCACCCTGTAGCCTGTAGCTGACCCCACCGCTGTAGCTGACCCCACCGCTGTAGCTGACCCCACCGCTGTAGCTGACCCCACCCTGTAGCTGACCCCACCGCTGTAGCTGACCCCACCGCTGTAGCTTACCCCACCCTGTAGCTGACCCCCCGCTGTAGCTGACCCCACCGCTGTAGCTGACCCTACCCTGTAGCTGACCCCACCCTATAGCCTGTAGCTAACCCTACCCTGTAGCTGACCCCACCCTGTAGCCTGTAGCTGACCCCACCCTGTAGCCTGTAGCTGACCCCACCCTATAGCCTGTAGCTGACCCCACCTGTAGCTGACCCCACCCTGTAGCCTGTAGCTGACCCCACCCTGTAGCCTGTAGCTGACCCCACCCTGTAGCCTGTAGCTGACCTACCCTGTAGCCTGTAGCTGACCCCACCCTATAGCCTGTAGCTAACCCTACCCTGTAGCTGACCCCACCCTGTAGCCTGTAGCTGACCCCACCCTGTAGCCTGTAGCTGATCCCACCCTGTAGCCTGTAGCTGACCCCACCCTATAGCCTGTAGCTAACCTACCCTGTAGCTGACCCCACCCTGTAGCCTGTAGCTGACCCACCCTGTAGCCTGTAGCTGATCCCACCCTGTAGCCTGTAGCTGACCCCACCCTGTAGCCTGTAGCTGACCCTACCCTGTAGCTGACCCCACCCTATAGCCTGTAGCTAACCCTACCCTGTAGCTGACCCCACCCTGTAGCCTGTAGTGACCCCATCTGTAGCCTGTAGCTGACCCCACCCTGTAGCCTGTAGCTGACCCCACCGCTGTAGCTGACCCCACCGCTGTAGCTGACCCCACCCTGTAGCTGACCCACCCTGTAGCTGACCCCACCCTGTAGCTGACCCCACCCTGTAGCTGACCCCACCCCGTAGCTGACCCCACCGCTGTAGCTGACCCCACCGCTGTAGCTGACCCCACCGCTGTAGCTGACCCCACCCTGTAGCTGCCACCGCTGTAGCTGACCCCACCGCTGTAGCTGACCCCCCCTGTAGCTGACCCCACCCTATAGCCTGTAGCTAACCCTACCCTGTAGCTGACCCCACCCTGTAGCCTGTAGCTGACCCCACCCTGTAGCCTGTAGCTGACCCCACCTATAGCCTGTAGCTGACCCCACCCTGTAGCTGACCCACCTGTAGCCTGTAGCCGACCCACCCTGTAGCCTGTAGCTGACCCCACCCTGTAGCCTGTAGCTGACCCTACCCTGTAGCCTGTAGCTGACCCCACCCTATAGCCTGTAGCTAACCCTACCCTGTAGCTGACCCCACCCTGTAGCCTGTAGCTGACCCCACCCTGTAGCCTGTAGCTGATCCCACCCTGTAGCCTGTAGCTGACCCCACCCTGTAGCCTGTAGCTAACCCCACCCTGTATCTGACCCCACCCTGTAGCCTTAGCTGATCCCACCCTGTAGCCTGTAGCTGACCCACCCTGTAGCCTGTAGCTGATCCCACCCTGTAGCCTGTAGCTGACCCCACCCTATAGCCTGTAGCTAACCCCACCCTGTATCTGACCCCACCCTGTAGCCTGTAGCTGACCCCACCCTGTAGCCTGTAGCTGACCCCACCCTATAGCCTGTAGCTGACCCACCCTGTAGCTGACCCCACCCTGTAGCCTGTAGCTGACCTCACCCTGTAGCCTGTAGCTGACCCACCCTGTAGCCTGTAGCTGACCCCACCCTGTAGCCTGTAGCTGACCCCACCGCTGTAGCTGACCCCACCGCTGTAGCTGACCCCACCGCTGTAGCTGACCCCACCTGTAGCTGACCCCACCCTGTAGCTATCCCCCCCGCTGTAGCTGACCCACCCTGTAGCTGACCCCACCTGTAGCTGACCCCACGCTGTAGCTGACCCCACCCTGTAGCTGACCCCACCCTGTAGCTGACCCCACCCTGTAGCCTGTAGCTGACCCCACCCTGTAGCCTGTAGCTGACCCCACCCTGTAGCCTGTAGCTGACCCCACCGCTGTAGCTGACCCCACCGCTGTAGCTGACCCACCCCTGTAGCTGACCCCACCTGTAGCTGACCCCACCCTGTAGCTATCCCCACCGCTGTAGCTGACCCCACCCTGTAGCTGACCCCACCGCTGTAGCTGACCCCACCGCTGTAGCTGACCCCACCCTGTAGCTGACCCCACCCTGTAGCTGACCCAACGCTGTAGCTGACCCCACCGCTGTAGCTGACCCCACCCTGTAGCTGACCCCACCCTGTAGCTGACCCCACCGCTGTAGCTGACCCCACCCTGTAGCTGACCCCACCTGTAGCCTGTAGCTGACCCCACCCTGTAGCCTGTAGCTGACCCCACCTGTAGCCTGTAGCTGACCCCACCGCTGTAGCTGACCCCACCCTGTAGCTGACCCCACCGCTGTAGCTGACCCCACCGCTGTAGCTGACCCCACCCTGTAGCTGACCCCACCGCTGTAGCTGACCCCACCGCTGTAGCTGACCCCACCCTGTAGCTGACCCCACCTGTAGCTGACCCACCCTGTAGCTGACCCCACCCTGTAGCTGACCCCCCTGTAGCTGACCCCACCCTATAGCTGACCCCACCCTGTAGCTGACCCCACCCTGTAGCTGACCCACCCTGTAGCTGACCCCACCCTGTAGCTGACCCCACCCTATAGCTGACCCCACCCTGTAGCTGACCCCACCCTGTAGCTGACCCCACCCTATAGCCTGTAGCTGACCCCACCCTGTAGCCTGTAGCTGACCCCACCGCTGTAGCTGACCCCACCCTGTAGCTGACCCCACCTGTAGCTGACCCCACCCTGTAGCTGACCCCACCCTGTAGCTGACCCCACCGCTGTAGCTGACCCCACCCTGTAGCTGACCCACCCTGTAGCTGACCCCACCCTGTAGCTGACCCCACCGCTGTAGCTGACCCCACCCTGTAGCTGACCCCACCCTGTAGCTGACCCACCCTGTAGCTGACCCCACCGCTGTAGCTGACCCCACCCTGTAGCTGACCCACCGCTGTAGCTGACCCACCCTGTAGCTGACCCTACCCTGTAGCTGACCCCACCCTGTAGCTGACCCCACCCTGTAGCTGACCCCACCCTGTAGCTGACCCCACCCTGTAGCTGACCCCACCCTGTAGCTGACCACCCTGTAGCTGACCCCACCCTGTAGCTGACCCCACCCTGTAGCTGACCCCCCCTGTAGCTGACCCCACCCTGTAGCCTGTAGCTGACCCCACCCTGTAGCCTGTAGCTGACCACACCGCTGTAGCTGACCCCACCCTGTAGCTGACCCCACCCTGTAGCTGACCCCACCGCTGTAGCTGACCCCACCCTGTAGCTGACCCCACCCTGTAGCCTGTAGCTGACCCCACCCTGTAGCTGACCCACCCTGTAGCTGACCCCACCCTGTAGCCTGTAGCTGACCCCACCCTGTAGCTGACCCACCCTGTAGCTGACCCCAACCCTGTAGCTGACCCCACCCTGTAGCTGACCCCACCGCTGTAGCTGACCCCACCCTGTAGCTGACCCCACCCTGTAGCTGACCCCACCCTGTAGCCTGTAGCTGACCCCACCCTGTAGCTGACCCCACACTGTAGCCTGTAGCTGACCCCACCCTGTAGCTGACCCCACACTGTAGCCTGTAGCTGACCCCACCCTGTAGCTGACCCCACCGCTGTAGCTGACCCCACCCTGTAGCTGACCCCACCCTGTAGCTAACCCCACCGCTGTAGCTGACCCCACCCTGTAGCTGACCCCACCCTGTAGCTGACCCCACCCTGTAGCTGACCCCACCGCTGTAGCTGACCCCACCGCTGTAGCTGACCCCACCCTGTAGCTGACCCCACCCTGTAGCTGACCCACCCTGTAGCCTGTAGCTGACCCCACCCTGTAGCCTGTAGCTGACCCACCCTGTAGCTGACCCCACACTGTAGCCTGTAGCTAACCCCACCCTGTAGCCTGTAGCTAACCCCACCCTGTAGCCTGTAGCTAACCCTACCCTGTAGCTAACCCCACCTGTAGCCTGTAGCTGACCCCACCCTGTAGCCTGTAGCTGACCCCACCCTGTAGCCTGTACAGGCTGACCCCACCCTATAGCCTGTAGCTAACCCCACCCTGTAGCCTGTAGCTAACCCCACCCTGTAGCCTGTAGCTAACCTCACCCTGTAGCCTGTAGCTAACCTCACCCTGTAGCCTGTAGCTAACCCCACCCTGTAGCCTATAGCTGACCCACACTGTAGCCTGTAGCTAACCTCACCCTGTAGCCTGTAGCTAACCCCACCCTGTAGCCTGTAGCTAACCCCACCCTGTAGCCTGTAGCTAACCCCACCCTGTAGCCTATAGCTGACCCCACACTGTAGCCTATAGCTGACCCCACCCTGTAGCCTGTAGCTAACCTCACCCTGTAGCTGACCCCACCCTGTAGCCTGTAGCTAACCCCACCCTGTAGCCTGTGTTTCCTGTCACACGTGAAACGATTGTACTCCGGTATCCATAATTCACTGTCATAATAGTCCTCAAGTGTGAGTGTCAGTTAAAGCTGCGAATATTGCATTTGCCTCATTTAAGAGGCCAGTTATAAAGTGGACACTTGTCTGTACTGCGAGTTTTGATACCTTGTATGTTGACAAATATGGAAGATGTTGTGGTATTTGTGGAGGTATTGGGTATTGTACTTGTTGTTAGTATCTGTGGTTGTGTAGGTAAGGTGGCAAGGTTGATTGCCTCGTTATCTGTGTCCTGTTTAGCAGCTGACAAAGAGTTAACGGTGCTGTTTGGATAGTTCTTGATATTCTTTTTCTCTTACTACCCCCCCCCCCCTGGTATGTATGGGTGTTGCTGTCTTCATAATGGCGTTCTAACGACTTTATTCTTTTTGTTCTTTAAATATGAAAATCTGGCCATTGTTCGCTAAAACACACTTTTTTTTGGTTAGCGAATTGTTACAGTTTCAGGTGGAAGTATTTACAGTTATCATTAAAAGCTGCTTCTTTATTGTATGAATAGATATGCGCGTGGGCGCGCGTTTGTGCGCTACTTTAGTAGCGAGTTGGTAGGGTGACCTGGTTGGTCCGTAGGGTGACCTGGTTGGTCCGTAGGGTGACCTGGTTGGTCCGTAGGGTGACCTGGTTGGTCCGTAGGGTGACCTGGTTGGTCAGTAGGGTGACCTGGTTGGTCAGTAGGGTGACCTGGTTGGTCCGTAGGGTGACCTGGTTGGTCCGTAGGGTGACCTGGTTGGTCCGTAGGGTGACCTGGTTGGTCCGTAGGGTGACCTGGTTGGTCCGTAGGGTGACCTGCATGGACCGTAGGGTGACCTGCATGGACCGTAGGGTGACCTGCCTGGACCGTAGGGTGACCTGCCTGGTCCGTAGGGTGACCTGTGTGACGGTGTTCCCCCCCTTCTAATTCTCCCACGCCTGCTGTAAGAGTCATGTCCACTATTCTCGAGCGTTCTCTACATTGCAGGCAACAATTGAACATATGTGGGAGAGAACAGCATTCTCGAAGAGCCGAGAAATTTGCGAAAATGTAGTATTTTGGCCTGTGGGATAGGCCCTTTAGGGAGCCAATATGGCGCTGGCAAGTCTGTTCTCCCGCCAAAACTGTGTGACGTCAGTGGCGCCAGATTGGTCACCGTCAGCGACATGGCACTGGGAGCCAATGAAAACCAACTTTGGGAAAAGTGACGTCACATAGGCATGAGGGGTCCAGCCGTGTTGGCGCCAGACGACATCAGTCTTTCACGACACGTCCGAGAGGTAGGACGCGCGATCGGTCATCCTGTCAGAGTGACGGATTTACCGAACTCCGGTGGATTTAAGCGTCTCCAGTTGTTGGCACGCACTCTGTGAGGTCTTCCTGCAACCCAGAAGTGGCTCAGATAAGGAATTGACAGAATATTGAGCAACAAGTGCTCAGGGACAGGTGTGTTGCAAGAAGTGGGCCGGGCATCGACGTGTGTCGTCGTTGGCAGTTCACCAGTATAAGAGACAGCTTAGTGGCCGGGCCACCCACTGTGAGTGAACCGGGTTGACAGCCTTGCCAACCAGGTTGAACGTGTGATCGACGATCCTGTCAAGTTTGACAGTAACCCCACCTTCGTGGAACCCTACGAGTCAACAGTTGGATGCAAGCACGTCGAGAAGTCTTCCCAAATACCTAGTGATATATCTAGACGACGAGGGAATTGACAGTGTTGTGAGCTTCAAGTGCTCTGAAGTCGGGTGCTGTGCGTGTGAAGCTTAAGCAGCATCGTCTGGTACGGCTGGTAACTTCACCGTGACTTCGTAGTGGTGAGAGACAGATACTCTGGGAGTACAGTGACAAGGACTAATTGGGAAACGTGCGACGACCGCCGAGACGTAGGCTGGCTGCCGTAGTTGGGAGGAAAGTTGACGGCCAGGAGACCGACTTCGACCCTGCGACGTACTGTAGAGGAAGGGGCACGGACCTGCTGTGTACAGAAGCGGCGAGACGCGACATCCTAAGGTGTGGGGCTTGTGTTTCTGGATGGTGAACGAGGCGAGAGCCTGGACCAGGAGCTACAACCCAACTGTCATCCTAGGATAGGTGAAGTAGGTGTTTACAGTTACCCTCCCATTTCCCCTTTAGTTAGCTAATATATTCTTGTCAGGATATTTTGTATGTCGTGAGCAAGTCTCACCTGAGTTTAAGTCACAGAGAGCACAGTGTGCGGTGAGCCTGCCCAGAGCGCTCACAATATCAGTTTACATATATATCTATGTGTGGGTGTGTGCAAGCACCAAGATTCATCAGAGAATTTACTGTGACTATTATTAATCTACAGTGAGTATTATTATTATATATATATTGGTAGTAAACCAGATATTGGTGTATTGATCTCTATAATCTATTGATATAAATGCCTGTGGATTGATCTCTATAATCTATTGATATAAGTGCCCGTGTGTTGATCACTATATTCTATCGATATAAATGCCCGTGTGTTGATCTCTATGATCTATTAATATAAATGCCTGTGTATTGATCTTCATGATGTATATATATATATATGCCTGACATTTTATTACTGATTTATATATGACATGACTGTGTACTGAATAATATCATATACGTGGAGTGATTGCCAGTGATATCTCTTTAAGAGAAAGTATAGATATAAAGAAAAGTTCAGTGATCAAGTGAGTGCATTCACAGTAAATATTATTAAGAATAGAGTAATCTTTTGGTACGGTGAAAAGTCACTGTGAGAGTATTGTGAATATAGATGTTGATCGTGAGGCCAGTGAAATCATAAGTAAACCCTGTGAACGTTGAATAGTGTTTTGGAAAAAGTTAAATAAACGGGGATCGTGACAATTAGAAAACAAGTACTAGTCTGTTCCCACGATCGCGAGGGTCCCGGTCAGCTGAGTCTGACAGGTGACGCGTGGCGCGGCCGATGTTACCATATCGGTGTGCTCTAGAATATTATGCTGTGAATGGAGCAATTGTCATATATTAATCCTGATACATTGATGCATATATATTTCTCGTTGTCTTTTAAGTAAAATACCAAAACTCTTTGGTGTTTGATATCATCCCCTCCATTTATCTTGTGACCGTGTAATGATATAAAGTAGAGTGACCTGCCTGATACTATATTACTGGATTTTGCTCTTGCCACAATTACACCTGACCACTGCAATGTTACTGGACATCTAAAAAAACCAGTTGGCGACCTTGAAGGCTGTATAAGAGTTCGGTGCCGGGGCGGGCCACAGATTGAGGGAACGATCTGTGCCCCCACTCATCTTACAATATAAAGGCCGGTTGTGAGACCGACTGGGGTTACTCTCCGAGGCCAGCAGTGGAGCCTAGAGGATTGAGGGAAGACCCGCCGAACGACGGTGAGTAAGGGTTATTGTAGGAGCAACCACCTGGAAAGGAGATCCAGTCTACTGTTGCTCTAACCCTTCTCTAACGAGAACACCGTGAAACCCCGACACCTGCATGGACCGTAGGGTGACTTGCATGGACCGTAGGGTGACTTGCATGGACCGTAGGGTGACCTGGTTGGTCCGTAGGGTGACCTGCCTGGTCCGTAGGGTGACCTGCATGGACTGTAGGGTGACCTGGTTGGTCCGTAGGGTGACCTGCATGGACCATAGGGTGACCAGCCTAGTCCGTAGGGTGACCAGGCTGGTCCGTAGGGTGACCTGGTTGGTCCGTAGGGTGACCTGGTTGGTCCGCAGGGTGGCGTGCATGGACCGTAGGGTGACCGGCCTGGTCCGTAGGGTGACCGGCAGGGACTGTAGGGTGACCTGGTTGGTCCGTAGGGTGACCTGCCTGGTCCGTAGGGTGACCGGCAGGGACCGTAGGGTGACCGGCAGGGACCGTAGGGTGACCGGCAGGGACCGTAGAGTGACCGGCAGGGACCGTAGGGTGACCAGCAGGGACCGTAGGGTGACCGGCAGGGACCGTAGGGTGACCGGCAGGGACCGTAGGGTATTAGCACTTATGTAACTACCAATGTACCCACTCAACCTGTGCTCTGTGTTACATCTGTCCACAATTGCACTTGCAATAGAGTAGTTTGAGATCTTTAGACCTGTGTACATGATTGGATGAAGTTATTGTATAGAATTCCTGTATGTTACCATCCGGATATAATTATTACATAAGAGTTGATTTCCATGTTCGATTTGCAAACGTGAGCAGGTTAGATAACTGTCGGCATGCGGTATTAAGTTGTCAATTACTCCTTAAAATTTTGCCACGAGGGGCGAGTTTATTGGGCAGCGCCACTCATCTTGTGAGTGGACACACCGTCATAGTGACAGTATTGGGCAGCGCCACTCATCTTGTGAGTGGACACACCGCCATAGTGACAGTATTGGGCAGCGCCACTCATCTTGTGAGTGGACACACCGTCATAGTGACAGTATTGGGCAGCGCCACTCATCTTGTGAGTGGACACACCGCCATAGTGACAGTATTGGGCAGCGCCACTCATCCTGTGAGTGGACACACCGTCATAGTGACAGTATTGGGCAGCGCCACTCATCTTGTGAGTGGACACACCGTCATAGTGACAGTATTGGGCAGCGCCACTCATCTTGTGAGTGGACACACCGCCATAGTGACAGTATTGGGCAGCGCCACTCATCTTGTGAGTGGACACACCGTCATAGTGACAGTATTGGGCAGCGCCACTCATCTTGTGAGTGGACACACCGCCATAGTGACAGTATTGGGCATCGCCACTCATCCTGTGAGTGGACACACCGTCATAGTGACAGTATTGGGCAGCGCCACTCATCTTGTGAGTGGACACACCGTCATAGTGACAGTATTGGGCAGCGCCACTCATCTTGTGAGTGGACACACCGTCATAGTGACAGTATTGGGCAGCGCCACTCATCTTGTGAGTGGACACACCGCCATAGTGACAGTATTGGGCATCGCCACTCATCCTGTGAGTGGACACACCGTCATAGTGACAGTATTGGGCAGCGCCACTCATCCTGTGAGTGGACACACCACCATAGTGACAGTATTGGGCAGCGCCACTCATCCTGTGAGTGGACACACCGCCATAGTGACAGTATTGGGCAGCGCCACTCATCCTGTGAGTGGACACACCGCAGTAGCAGCATGTACAACACTCCCCAATAGGAAGAAAACCCGCTGGGTATTTCATGTTGTCACTTGTACCCAGACACAGCTGGGACTTGTTTAACTGTCTCAAGTGAACAGCTCCTCAAACAAGAAGATTAACATCTGTCAACCCTTAAAAGCTTACGTTATCTTGCGGGTGCAAAATGGGGAAATCTTTTAAGAACAGTATCAATATTTGACAAATAATGTTTTCCAAACTCAAACAATGTGGGGTTTATTATGCTACACATACTTCTAATGTCTCTCAGGTGTTCGACAAATGTCTGATCTAGACCACACTTGAAAGTAGACTGGTTATTATTCGCTTCTCTGCTGCTTATATGTTATAATCCGGATATAATTATATATAAGAGTTGATTTCCATGTTCGATTTGCAAACGTGAGTAGGTCAGGTTAGGTTAGGTTACTGTAGCCATGCGGTATTAAGTTGTCAATTACTCCTTATTCCTTAATTTATAGACAAATAATGTCACCAGGGTAGCAGCGGTGTTACCATTCAAGTGTTACAGCGACACGTTCCTGTATTTAGAGTATTTCTGCAGTGTCTTGGCTGGTTATACTGGCATGTTCCACTTGTTCTTCCTGACGGCCCATATTTACACCCACCTCGTGCATAATAACGGCAAGCTCCAAGGTCATGCTGTGTCTGCCATGGTTTATCTCCACTACACTCTGTGGAGGCTCTTTGCTGACAGATGTAGCAGAGGATCCTGCAGATTTGTTGCTACTCACTAACTTCCTTTTCTCTCACGGGAGACATCTCCCGTCACGTAGGGTACAGTCGCACCTCCACAGATCTTCAGTATCATCTATTGATAGTGGTAATGGCTTAAAAGGGCCACCACTTACGGGCTATTCATGCCCGTGCCACCTTTTGGATGGCTTAATCTTCATCAATCAATCAATTCCTTTCCTGTTGTGTCTGGGTATGTCCTGGCACTGTGTTCATTAGTAGTCTCTACCACTGATCTTTCATTGTGTAGTCCACCCGTGTCTCCCACATACCTGGACCGCCTGTACTTTCCGTTTGCAAGTCTCTGCAATTTCCGAGCATGCAGTAATGAGGTGCTCTCTATCCTCTTCGGAGGAAAGGTTTTCAACAAATTTGTTATATTCAGAAAGAGGTAATTATCCTAACCGCAAATCCAGTATAACGAGGTATTTGTCCAGGGCCCTGGACAATGCCAGTGCGCCCTGGACAAAGCCATACCGTCCTGGACAAAAACCATACCGTCCTGGATAAGATAACTGGATAAGCACCTCCAAAGGATACCTGATCAACCAGGCTGTGACTCATACGTCAGGCTGCGAGCAGCTGCGTCCAACAGCCTGGTTGATCAGTCCAGCAACCAGGAGGCCTGGTCGATGACCGGGCCGCGGGGACGATAAGCCCCGGAAGCACCTCAAGGTATCCTCAAGGTAACCTGGACAAAGCCATACCGTCCTGGACAAAGCCATACGGTCCTGGACAAAGCCATACCGTCTTGGACAAAGCCATACCGTCCTGGACAAAGCCATACCGTCCTGGACAAAGTCATACCGTCCTGGACAAAGTCATACCGTCCTGGACAACGCCATACCGTCCTGGACAAAGTCATACCGTCCTGGACAAAGTCATACCGTCCTGGACAAAGCCATACCGTCTTGGACAAAGCCATACGGTCCTGGACAAAGCCATACCGTCTTGGACAAAGCCATACCGTCCTGGACAAAGCCATACTGTCCTGGACAAAGCCATACCGTCTTGGACAAAGCCATACCGTCCTGGACAAAGCCATACCGTCCTGGACAAAGCCATACGGTCCTGGACAAAGCCATACCGTCCTGGACAAAGCCATACCGTCTTGGACAAAGCCATACGGTCCTGGACAAAGCCATACCGTCCTGGACAAAGCCATACTGTCCTGGACAAAGCCATACCGTCTTGGACAAAGCCATACCGTCCTGGACAAAGCCATACCGTCCTGGCCACAGACCAGCCAGGACAAGCAGTAGCCAGGCGGCCAGAGCGTGCTGGGAGACACCAACAGCCCGGCCTCACCCACCACCAATACTCGCGTGTTCCTCCCACATAAACACCCAACTTTTACTTTCGTATTAACTGGCGAGAATTAATTGATCCCGATACTTATCACCTTTTAACTGCGCCTATTTCCACCCGATACTAAAGTTATGTTGACGATACAAAGCCAGATCTTTAGGAAGACAAGTGACCATGAGTGAATGTGTATACGAGTTAC
>WNGS01158239.1:22383-40008 GCA_020271785.1 Procambarus virginalis
AATACACTTTTTTTTTGGTTAGCGAATTGTTACAGTTTCAGGTGGAAGTATTTACAGTTATCAGAGTGATGTAACAGTCAGCTGTATAAAGGGGATGTATTATCTTGTATTAAAAGCTGCTTCTGTATTGTATGAAGAGATATGCGTGTGGGCGCGTGCTTGTGCGCTAGATTAGTAGCGAGTTGGTAGGGTGACCTGGTTGGTCCGTAGGGTGACCTGGTTGGTCCGTAGGGTGACCTGGTTGGTCCGTAGGGTGACCTGCATGGACCGTAGGGTGACTGCATGGACCGTAGGGTGACCTGCTGGACCGTAGGGTGACCTGCCTGGACCGTAGGGTGACCTGCCTGGACCGTAGGGTGACCTGCCTGGTCCGTAGGGTGACCTGCATGGACCGTAGGGTGACCTGCATGGACCGTAGGGTGACCTGCATGGACCGTAGGGTGACCTGCCTGGTCCGTAGGGTGACCTGCATGGACCGTAGGGTGACCAGCCTAGTCCGTAGGGTGACCAGGCTGGTCCGTAGGGTGACCTGGTTGGTCCGTAGGGTGACCAGGCTGGTCCGTAGGGTGACCTGGTTGGTCCGTAGGGTGACCTGGTTGGTCCGTAGGGTGACCTGGTTGGTCCGCAGGGTGGCGTGCATGGACCGTAGGGTGACCGGCCTGGTCCGTAGGGTGACCGGCAGGGACCGTAGGTGACCTGGTTGGTCCGTAGGGTGACCGGCAGGGACCGTAGGGTGACCGGCAGGGACCGTAGGGTGACCGGCAGGGACCGTAGGGTGACCGGCCTGGACCGTAGGGTGACCGCAGGGACCGTAGGGTGACCGGCAGGGACCGTAGGGTGACCGGCAGGGACCGTAGGTGACCGGCAGGGACCGTAGGGTGACCGGCAGGGACCGTAGGGTGACCGGCAGGGACCGTAGGGTGACCGGCAGGGACCGTAGGGTGACCGGCAGGGACCGTAGGGTGACCGGCAGGGACCGTAGGGTGACCGCAGGGACCGTAGGGTGACCGGCAGGACCGTAGGGTGACCGGCAGGGACCGTAGGGTGACCGGCAGGGACCGTAGGGTGACCGGCAGGGACCGTAGGGTGGCCGGCAGGGTCCGTAGGGTGACCGGCAGGGACCGTAGAGTGGCCGGCAGGGACCGTAGGGTGACCGGCAGGGACCGTAGAGTGGCCGGCAGGGACCGTAGGGTGACCGGCAGGGACCGTAGGGTGACCGTCAGGGACCGTAGGGTGACCGGCAGGGACCGTAGGGTGACCGGCAGGGACCGTAGGGTGACCGGCAGGGACCGTAGGGTGACCGGCAGGGACCGTAGGGTGACCGGCAGGGACCGTAGGGTGACCGGCAGGGACCGTAGGGTGACCGGCAGGGACCGTAGGGTGACCGGCAGGGACCGTAGGGTGACCGGCAGGGACCGTAGGGTGACCGGCAGGGACCGTAGGGTGACCGGCAGGGACCGTAGGGTGACCGGCAGGGACCGTAGGGTGACCGGCAGGGACCGTAGGTGACCGGCAGGGACCGTAGGGTGACCGGCAGGGACCGTAGGGTGACCGGCAGGGACCGTAGGGTATTAGCACTTATGAAACTACCGGTGTACCCACTCAACCTGTGCTCTGTGTTACTCTGTCCACAATTGCACTTGCAATAGAGTAGTTTTGAAATCTTTAGACCTGTGTACATGATTGGATGAAGTTATTGTATAGAATTCCTGTATGTTACCATCCGGATATAATTATTACATAAGAGTTGATTTCCATGTTCGATTTGCAAAAGTGAGCAGGTTAGGTAACTGTCGGGATGCGGTATCAAGTTGTCAATTACTCCTTAAAATTTTGCCACGAGGGCGAGTTTATTGGCAGCGCCACTCATCTTGTGAGTGGACACACCGTCATAGTGACAGTATTGGGCAGCGCCACTCATCTTGTGAGTGGACACACCGTCATAGTGACAGTATTGGGCAGCGCCACTCATCTTGTGAGTGGACACACCGTCATAGTGACAGTATTGGGCAGCGCCACTCATCTTGTGAGTGGACACACCGCCATAGTGACAGTATTGGGCAGCGCCACTCATCTTGTGAGTGAACACACCGTCATAGTGACAGTATTGGGCAGCGCCACTCATCTTGTGAGTGAACACACCGTCATAGTGACAGTATTGGGCAGCGCCACTCATCTTGTGAGTGGACACACCGTCATAGTGACAGTATTGGGCAGCGCCACTCATCTTGTGAGTGAACACACCGTCATAGTGACAGTATTGGGCAGCGCCACTCATCTTGTGAGTGAACACACCGTCATAGTGACAGTATTGGGCAGCGCCACTCATCTTGTGAGTGGACACACCGTCATAGTGACAGTATTGGGCAGCGCCACTCATCTTGTGAGTGAACACACCGTCATAGTGACAGTATTGGGCAGCGCCACTCATCTTGTGAGTGAACACACCGTCATAGTGACAGTATTGGGCAGCGCCACTCATCTTGTGAGTGAACACACCGTCATAGTGACAGTATTGGGCAGCGCCACTCATCTTGTGAGTGGACACACCGTCATAGTGACAGTATTGGGCAGCGCCACTCATCTTGTGAGTGAACACACCGTCATAGTGACAGTATTGGGCAGCGCCACTCATCTTGTGAGTGAACACACCGTCATAGTGACAGTATTGGGCAGCGCCACTCATCTTGTGAGTGAACACACCGTCATAGTGACAGTATTGGGCAGCGCCACTCATCTTGTGAGTGGACACACCGCCATAGTGACAGTATTGGGCAGCGCCACTCATCTTGTGAGTGGACACACCGTCATAGTGACAGTATTGGGCAGCGCCACTCATCTTGTGAGTGGACACACCGTCATAGTGACAGTATTGGGCAGCGCCACTCATCTTGTGAGTGAACACACCGTCATAGTGACAGTATTGGGCAGCGCCACTCATCTTGTGAGTGGACACACCGCCATAGTGACAGTATTGGGCAGCGCCACTCATCTTGTGAGTGGACACACCGCCATAGTGACAGTATTGGGCAGCGCCACTCATCTTGTGAGTGGACACACCGCCATAGTGACAGTATTGGGCAGCGCCACTCATCCTGTGAGTGGACATACCGCCATAGTGACAGTATTGGGCAGCGCCACTCATCCTGTGAGTAGACACACCGCCATAGTGACAGTATTGGGCAGCGCCACTCATCCTGTGAGTGGACACACCGCAGTAGCAGCATGTACAACACTCCCCAATAGGAAGAAAACCCGCTGGGTATTTCATGTTGTCACTTGTACCCAGACACAGCTGGGACATGCTTAACTGTCTCAAGTGAACAGCTCCTCAAACAAGAAGATTAACATCTGTCAACCCTTAAAAGCTTACGTTATCTTGCGGGTGCAAAATGGGGAAATCTTTTAAGAACAGTATCAATATTTGACAAATAATGTTTTCCTAACTCAAACAATGTGGGGTTTATTATGCTACACATACTTCTAATGTCTCTCAGGTGTTCGACAAGTGTCTGATCTAGACCACACTTGAAAGTAGACTGGTTATTATTCGCTTCTCTGCTGCTTATATGTTACCATCCGGATATAATTATTATATAAGAGTTGATTTCCATGTTCGATTTGCAAACGTGAGCAGGTCAGGTTAGGTTAGGTTACTGTAGCCATGCGGTATTAAGTTGTCAATTACTCCTTATTCCTTAATTTATAGACAAATAATGTCACCAGGGTAGCAGCGGTGTTACCATTCAAGTGTTACAGCGACACGTTCCTGTATTTAGAGTATTTCTGCAGTGTCTTGGCTGGTTATACTGGCATGTTCCACTTGTTCTTCCTGACGGCCCATATTTACACCCACCTCGTGCATAATAACGGCAAGCTCCAAGGTCATGCTGTGTCTGCCATGGTTTATCTCCACTACACTCTGTGGAGGCTCTTTGCTGATAGATGTAGCAGAGGATCCTGCAGATTTGTTGCTACTCACTAACTTCCTTTTCTCTCACGGGAGACATCTCCCGTCACGTAGGGTACAGTCGCACCTCCACAGATCTCCAGTATCATCTATTGATAGTGGTAATGGCTTAAAAGGGCCACCACTTACGGGTTATTCATGCCCGTGCCACCTTTTGGATGGCTTAATCTTCATCAATCAATGAATTCCTTTCCTGTTGTGTCTGGGTATGTTCTGGCACTGTGTTCATTAGTAGTCTCTACCACTGATCTTTCATTGTGTAGTCCACCCGTGTCTCCCACATACCTGGACCGCCTGTACTTTCCGTTTGCAAGTCTCTGCAATTTCCGAGCATGCAGTAATGAGGTGCTCTCTATCCTCTTCGGAGGAAAGGTTTTTCAACAAATTTGTTATATTCAGAAAGAGGTAATTATCCTAACCGCAAATCCAGTATAACGAGGTATTTGTCCAGGGCCCTGGACAATGCCAGTGCGCCCTGGACAAAGCCATACCGTCCTGGACAAAAACCATACCGTCCTGGATAAGATAACTGGATAAGCACCTCCAAAGGATACCTGATCAACCAGGCTGTGACTCATACGTCAGGCTGCGAGCAGCCGCGTCCAACAGCCTGGTTGATTAGTCCAGCAACCAGGAGGCCTGGTCGATGACCGGGCCGCGGGGACGATAAGCCCCGGAAGCACCTCAAGGTATCCTCAAGGTAACCTGGACAAAGCCATACCGTCCTGGACAAAGCCATACGGTCCTGGACAAAGCCATACCGTCTTGGACAAAGCCATACCGTCTTGGACAAAGTCATACCGTCCTGGACAACGCCATACCGTCCTGGACAAAGTCATACCGTCCTGGACAAAGTCATACCGTCCTGGACAAAGCCATACCGTCTTGGACAAAGCCATACCGTCCTGGACAATGTCATACCGTCCTGGCCACAGACCAGCCAGGACAAGCAGTAGCCAGGCCAGAGCGTGCTGGGAGACACCAACAGCCCGGCCTCACCCACCACCAATACTCGCGTGTTCCTCCCATAAACACCCAACTTTTACTTTCGTATTAACTGGCGAGAATTAATTTGATCCCGATACTTATCACCTTTTAACTGCGCCTATTTCCACCCGATACTAAAGTTATGTTGACGATACAAAGCCAGATCTTTAGGAAGACAAGTGACCCATGAGTGAATGTGTATACGAGTTACTGCCTAAATGTTCTTGCAGGGTCGAGTGCTAGCTCCCGAGATCCACCTTACCATCTGTCTCTCTTTGTTTACCCCAGTCACCCTAGTGTGAGGCCAGAGTCACGTGGTGTGGGGAGTGTAGTGAGGCCAGTCACGTGGTGTGTGAGGGGCCAGGAGTCACGTGGAGTGTGAGGGGCCAGGAGTCACGTGGAGTGTGAGGGGCCAGGAATCACGTGGTGGGGCCAGGAGTCACGTGGTGGGGCCAGGAGTCACGTGGAGTGTGAGGGGCCAGGAGTCACGTGGAGTGTGAGGGGCCAGGAATCACGTGGTGGGGCCAGGAGTCACGTGGTGGGGCCAGGAGTCACGTGAAGAGGCCAGGAGTCACGTGGTGAGGCCAGGAGTCACGTGGTGAGGCCAGGAGTCACGTGGTGAGGCCAGGAGTCACGTGGTGAGGCCAGGAGTCACGTGGTGAGGCCAGGAGTCACGTGGTGAGGCCAGGAGTCACGTGGTGGGGCCAGGAGTCACGTGAAGAGGCCAGGAGTCACGTGGTGAGGCCAGGAGTCACGTGGTGAGGCCAGGAGTCACGTGGTGAGGCCAGGAGTCACGTGGTGAGGCCAGGAGTCACGTGGTGGGGCCAGGAGTCACGTGGTGGGGCCAGGAGTCACGTGGTGGGGCCAGGAGTCACGTGGTGGGGCCAGGAGTCACGTGGTGGGGCCAGGAGTCACGTGGTGGGGCCAGGAGTCACGTGGTGGGGCCAGGAGTCACGTGGTGGGGCCAGGAGTCACGTGGTGGGGCCAGGAGTCACGTGGTGGGGCCAGGAGTCACGTGGTGGGGCCAGGAGTCACGTGGTGGGGCCAGGAGTCACGTGGTGGGGCCAGGAGTCACGTGGTGGGGCCAGGAGTCACGTGGTGAGGCCAGGAGTCACGTGGTGAGGCCAGGAGTCACGTGGTGAGGCCAGGAGTCACGTGGTGAGGCCAGGAGTCACGTGAAGAGGCCAGGAGTCACGTGAAGAGGCCAGGAGTCACGTGGTAAAAGTCAAAATTGTCGTACTAGAAAATGGAAGCGGCTCGCGAACTTGACATACTGTCCCGTTTTCTGTTTTGGGTCATCTGGTAGGTCAGGATAAGGGCATTTTAGTACGAGAGTTTCTTGACGTTGGGGAACCATAGGAGGACGGGCTGCTACAGCACGCACCGCAGGCCAGTGAGTGCCGAACATTACACTCTTGACGTTGGGGAACCATAGGAGGACGGGCTGCTACAGCACGCACCGCAGGCCAGTGAGTGCCGAACATTACACACATCACCACAGTTCGATTTACAAGTGTGCAGAAGCGGGAAGGTGAACACCTCGGTTACCAAATGAGCCACAGACACATTAGAAATAATTTTGTCAGTGTCAGAGTAGCTAACACGTGGAATGCACTGGGAAGTGATGTGCCTCCATACAGAGTTTCAAATGTAGATATGATAGAGCCCAGTAGGCTCAAGGTAAGGTAACCATTTGATTGACAGTTGAGAGTCAGGACCTGCTTGATACCTGCTTGATGGGGTTCTGGGAGTAGTTCTACTCCCCAAGCCCGGCACGAGGCCAGGCTCGACATTCTCGACCAAAGAGCGAGAGCTCAACCTCACAAGCACAACTAGGTGAGAACCTCGGCTGAACACAGGAAGGTGAACAAAGCGTGAACCTCAGTTCCTCAGGTTTTCCCAGCATGATCAACCAAGCATAACCTAACCGGAATAACAGATGGAGACAAATAGACAAACTCCTCAAGAAGAAGAAAGTAATATTAAAGAATGAGCATAACATTATAATCCTCCTGAACATGACACTTTAGTTCTCCTCCTGGCATGACTGACGAGCATATTACTGTAGGAGAGGTAATGGTGGAACTGTGCAGGTCTGGTGCCTTACTCCAACCACCACACACACACACCCACCCCCCCACACCCCACACCAACACCCACACAACCCCCCCCCCCACCCCCCACAGCACACACACACACACAACCCCCCACCCCCACCCCACACACACACAACCACCACCACCCCACCCCCCCACACCACACCCCACACCAACACCCACAACACCCCCCCACCCCACCACAGCACACACACACACAACCCCCCCCCCACACACACACAACCCACCACACCCACCCCAACACACATACACAACCTACCCCCACCACACCCGCACACGCGCGCGCGCGCGCACACACACACACACACACACACACACACACACACACACACACACACACACACACACACACACACACACACAACCCACCCCACCACACTCACACACACCCATACAGGGCCAGGTAGCCTGGTGGATAGCGTGCAGGACTTGTAATTCTGTGGCGCGGGTTCGATTCCCGCACCCGGCAGAAACAAATGGGCAAAGTTTCTTTCACCCTGAATGCCCCTGTTACCTAGCAGTAAATAGGTACCTGGGAGTTAGTCAGCTGTCACGGGCTGCTTCCTGGGGTGTGTGTGTGGTGTGGGGAAAAAAAAAGTAGTTAGTGTAGTTAGTAAACAGTTGATTGACAGTTGAGAGGCGGGCCGAAAGAGCAAAAGCTCAACCCCCGTAAAAATACAACTAAGTGAATACAACTAAGTGAATACAGGCCTGGTGACTGAGTGGACAGCACTCGGGATTCGTAATCCTGGGTCCGGGGATCGATCCCCGGCGATGGCGGAAACAAATGGCCAGTTTCTGTCATCCTGATAACTCAAGATGCACGTGTTCACCTAGCAGTAAATATGTACCTGGGAGTTGGCCAGCTGTTACGGGCTGACTGTTCCTGGGGGAGGGGGGAAGAGGACAAAAATAATTTGATTTGACAGATGAGATGCACACACATGCATGCATGTGAAACATGTGAAGGACACATTACACCTGGTCAAAGCTATGATGTGTTGTTTGGGGAGAAAGTTGTATATCTGGCCAAAGCTATTTAAGGCACTGATAAGGTAATTAAGTGGTAGGCGGTGTAGGCAGATTTTCTGACAATCGGAATGGTGTTTTATGTTTACAAATTCATGAACAAAAAATTAATGTAAGTGACAGGTTACTGTTTCTCTTAGTCCCATAATCTGCAGCTTGAATGTCATTCATAAAGAAGCTGTCTGGGTCATCAACATTCATGATGTTTATTGGTGTGCTAAACATAGCTTAATCCTGGCTTCTTAGAATTTCACTAATCTCTTTGTTGTCCCCTGTTTACGTACCTTTAGTTGTAATCAAAGTTCCAATACTGGTGGAGGTTTTTGATTTTGCGTATGTGAAAAAATATTTCGGATTTTTCTTTATCTCTTGTATAGCTTTCTGTTCCAATTCCATTTCCTCAGACTCATATGATCGCTTCAACGTTTGTTCTATTTCTTCTATCTCCCTGCTTAGGTTTATTATTATTTATCCACCACCACAA
The DNA here is from genome assembly GCA_020271785.1 of Procambarus virginalis. Classification (NCBI taxonomy): domain Eukaryota; kingdom Metazoa; phylum Arthropoda; class Malacostraca; order Decapoda; family Cambaridae; genus Procambarus; species Procambarus virginalis. The sequence goes on from WNGS01158239.1 coordinate 30,971, forward strand.
GGACCCAGGACACATGCCCTCCACCATCACAAGGACCCAGGACACATGCCCACCACCACCACCCCAGGACCCAGGACACATGCCCTCCACCACAAGGACCCAGGACATATGCCCTCCACCACCACCACCACCACAAGGACCCAGGACACATGCCCTCCGCCCCCACCACAAGGACCCAGGACACATGCCCTCCACCACCACCCCAAGGACCCAGGACACATGCCCACCCCCACCACAAGGACCCAGGATACATGCCCTCCACCACCACCACAAGGACCCAGGACACATGCCCTCCACCACCACCACAAGGACCCAGGACACATGCCTCCTCTACCCCCACCACCACCACAAGGACCCAGGATACATGCCCTCCACCACCACCACAAGGACCCAGGACACATGCCCACCACCACCACCACAAGGACCCAGAACACATGCCCACCACCACCACCCCAAGGACCCAGGACACATGCCCACCACCACCATAACAAGGACCCAGGACACATGCCTTCCACCACCACCACAAGGACCCAGGACACATGCCCTCCTCCACCCCCACCACAAGGACCCAGGACACATGCCCTCCTCCACCCCCACCACAAGGACCCAGGACACATGCCCTCCACCACCACCACAAGGACACAGGACACATGCCCTCCACCCCCACCACAAGGACCCAGGACACATGCCCTCCTCCACCCCACCACAAGGACCCAGGACACATGCCCACCACCCCCACCACAAGGACCCAGGACACATGCCCTCCTCCACCCCCACCACAAGGACCCAGGACACATGCCCACCACCACCACCACAAGGACCCAGGACACATGCCCTCCACCCCCACCACCACCACAAGGACCCAGGACACATGCCCTCCTCCACCCCCACCACAAGGACCCAGGACACATGCCCTCCACCACCACCACAAGGACCCATGACACATGCCCTCCACCACCACCAATACAGACCTATGGGTGACATTGCCACCACCCACCACCCACAAGGACCCAGGACACGTGCCCTTGTCCACCCCACCACCACCACATGGTGGCCATGACACATGCCCTGGACCAACCACCATCACCACCACCACCACCCCACAAGGACTCAGGACACATGCCCTGCCCATACCTGGTTGATACCTGGTTGATGGGGTTCTGGGAGTTCTTCTACTCCCCAAGCCCGGCCCGAGGCCAGGCTCGACTTGTGAGAGTTTGATCCACCAGGCTGTTGCTTGGAGCGGCCCGCAGAGCCACATACCCCCACAGCCCGGCTGATCCGGACTTCTCTTAGGAAACAGTCCAGTTTTCTCTTGAAGATGTCCACGGTTGTTCCGGCAATATTTCTTATAGTCGCTGGGAGGACGTTGAACAACCGCGGACCTCTGATGTTTATACAGTGTTCTCTGATTGTGCCTATGGCACCTCTGCTCTTCACTGGTTCAATCTTGCATTTTCTTCCATATCGTTCACTCCAGTACGTTGTTATTTTACTGTGTAGATTTGGGACCTGGCCCTCCAGTATTTTCCACGTGTATATTATTTGGTATCTCTCTCGTCTCCTTTCTAGAGAGGACATTTGGAGAGCTTTGAGACGATCCCAATAATTTAGGTGTTTTATCTCGTCTATGCGTGCCGTATATGTTCTCTGTATTCCTCTATTTCAGCAATCTCTCCTGCTCTGAAGGGGGAAGTGAGTACTGAGCAGTATTCGAGACGGGACAACACAAGTGACTTGAAGAGTACAACCATTGTGATGGGATCCCTGGATTTGAAAGTTCTCGTAATCCATCCGATCATTTTTCTGGCTGATGCGATATTTGCTTGGTTATGCTCCCTAAACGTTAGATCGGGACATCATTATCCCAAATCCTTGACATGCTGTTTTTCTACTATGGGAAGATTTGATTGTGTTTTGTACCCTGTATTATGTTTCAGATCCTCATTTTTGCCGTACCTGAGTACCTGAAATTTATCACTGTTAAACATCATATTATTTTCTGCTGCCCAATCGAAAACTTTGTTGACATCTGTTTGTAGTTTTTCAATGTCTTCAGCAGAGGTAATTTTCATGCTGATTTTTGTGTCATCTGCGAAGGATGACACGAAGCTGTGACGTGTATTTTTGTCTATATCAGATATGAGAATAAGGAAGTAGCGGTGCAAGGACTGTACCTTGAGGTACAGAGCTTTTAACATCGCTTGGACTCGATTTTATCTGATTGACTGTTACTCTTTGTGTTCTGTTCGACAGGAAATTGAGTATCCAGCGTCCTACTTTTCCAGTTATTCCCATTGACCTCATTTTGTGAGCTATCACCCCATGGTCACATTTGTCGAAAGCCTTTGCAAAGTCTGTGTATACAACATCTGCATTTTGCTTTTCTTCTAGGCTTCTGTGATTTTGTCATAGTGGTTGAGTAACTGTGACAGACAGGATCTTCCCGCTCTAAATCCATGTTGTCCTGGATTGTGCAATTCATTGTTTTCCATAAAACTAGAAATTTGATTCCTAATCACTCTTTCAAACACTTTTATTATGTGTGATGTTAGTGCAACTGGCCTATAATTTTTTGCCAAGGCTTTACTCCCCCCCTTTGTGCAACGGAGCTATATCTGCAGATTTAAGTGCTGCTGGTATCTCCCCTGTATCCAGGCTCTTTCTCCATATTACGCTGAGTGCTCTCGCTACTGGTACTTTACATTTCTTTATGAATATTGAATTCCGAGTCAGGCCCAGGGGCTGAGTGCATGGGCATATTGTCAATTTCTCTTTCAAGTCTNGCCCCTCGGCCCGGTCTCTGACCAGGCCTCCCGGTTGCTGGACTGGTCAACCAGGCTGTTGGACGCGGCTGCTCGCAGCCTGACGTATGAGTCACAGTCTGGTTGATCAGGTATCCTTTGGAGGTGCTTATCCAGTTCTCTCTTGAACACTGAGGGGTCGGCTAGAGGGCGCCTGACAGCTGAGTGGACAGTGCATCGGATTCGTAGTCCTGAGGTTCCGGTACGATCCCCGGTGGAGGCGGAAATAAAATTGGGCAGTTTGTCACCCTGACGCTACTGTTCACCTAGCAATAAATAGGTACCTTGGAGTTAGACAGCTGCTACGGGCTGCTTCCTGGGGTGTGTAACAATAAGGAGGCCTTTTCCAGAACTGGGCCGCGGGGACGCGGCCCAGTTCTGGAAAACTGTTGCACCAGAGTACCTGTTCCACCTCTGCCCTTCACGGGGGTATTCTGCACATCCTGTCATGCCTACTGGTCTCATGTGATGTTATTTCTGTGTGAGGTTTGGAACCAGCCCCTCTACTATCTTCCACGTGTAAATTATTATGTATCTCTCTCGCCTGCGCTCTAGAGAATACAGACTTAGAACGTTTTAATCGGTCCCAATAATTAAGATGACTTATAAGATGAATTCTAGCGGTAGAGAGACTAGTGTCTTAAAAAGTATCATCATTGGCAGGGCATCCCTTGTTTGGAAGGTCCTTGTTATCCAACCTGTCATTGTTCTTGCAGTCGTGACAGCTACTTTATGGTGTTCTATAAAGGTAAGGTATTCTGACATGATTACTCCTGGATCCTTTACATTGATTTTTTCGTTCAATAGTGTAATTTGATTCCGTTTTTATATTTTCATTTTTTTTCTGTAATGAAGGAGATGGGACTTATTTTCATTAAACATGTTATTATCTGTGGCCCATTGAAAGATCAAATTTACATCCGATTGGAGGTTTGCCGCGTCCTCTATATTGTCTACACATGAAAATCTTTGTGTCATCTGCAAGTGATGACACAGTGCTGTAGTTTGTATCCTTGTCTATGTCTGATATTAGCATGAGAAAAAGTACCGGATCAAATACAGTACCCAGGGAGGATTGAGTTTTTCACAGTAGATGATCCGGATTTTACTGTGTTGACTATTACATTCTCATTTCTGTTCGTCAGGAAATTGAAGCTTCATCTCCCTACTTTGCCAGTAATTCCTTTTGGACGCATTTTGTGCGCAATAACACCATGATCACATTTGTTGAAGGCTTTTGCAAAGTCTGTGTATATTACATCTGTGTTTTGCTTGTCTTCCATGGCACCTCAGGCCATGTTATAGTGATCTAGCAACTGTGAGAGGCAGGAGCGTCCTGCTCTGAACCCATGTTGCCATGTAGATGCTGTGATTCCATGTGATTTATAATCTTACTTCTTAACATTCTTTCAAAGATTTTTATGATGTGTGAAGTTAGAGCTATAGGTCTATAATTTTGTGCATCTGCTTTACTACCTCCTTTGTGAAGTGGCGCGATCTCCGCTGTTGTAACTATGCCAGTATCTAGACTCCGTCTCCAAAGGATGTTTAAGGCCTGTGATTAGTGGTGTTTTGCACTTCTTGATGAATACATAATTCCAGGAGTCTGGGCCTGTTGCAGTGTGCATGGGTTATGACTTCAAATTCATGTGGGGGTTAGGGTGACATCTAATATATGGTTTGATGTTGGTGTCACATTCACGAAGAATTCACTTGGATCATTGAACTTCAAACTGGTCAGGAGTTCACTGAAAACAGATTCGTATTGAAGACTCAGCATTTCACTCAGCATACCCAGCCGGGCTGTGGTGGGTATGTGGGCCTGCGTGCCGCTCCAAGCAACAACCTGGTGGACCAAACTCTCACAAGTCGAGCCTGGCCTCGGGCCGGGCTTGGGGGAGTAGAAGAACTCCCAGAACCCCATCAACCAGGTATCAACCAGGTACATTTCACTCATTTCTTTGTTGTCATCTGTGAAAGTCCCATCACCCTTGTGCAAGGGGCCCAATGCTGGATGCGATTTTTGTTCTTATTTTTGCTTGCGAGAAAAAGTATCTCGGGTTCCTCTCTATTTCACTTATGGCCTTTTGCTCCCTTTGCCTCTTTAGGATTTCATACGATTCTCTCGGCTTCAGCTCGATCATTTCTATTCCCCTACACAGCCGTCCTCGTCGTTGTTGGGATGGTGTGGAGCGTCCGACGTGTTAAACTCGCTCCTCGGGACAAAAAAATAAAAAAGTTATGATATTTGTTTTCTTCGCCTATAGATGGAGCGCCGTTCTCGTTCCAGTTTGCATCTTTTTCTCTGTCTGCTTAGTGGTATATGTCGTCTACATGTTTCTTAGTGGTATATGTAGTCTACATGTTTCTTAGTGGTATATGTAGTCTACATGTTTCTTAGTGGAATATGTAGTCTACATGTTTCTTGGTGGTATATGTCGTCTACATGTTATCTTAGTGGTATATGTAGTCTACATGTTTCTTAGTGGTATATGTCGTCTACATGTACCTTAGTGGTATATGTAGTCTACATGTTTCTTAGTGGTATATGTAGTCTACATGTTTCTTAGTGGTATATGTCGTCTACATGTACCTTAGTGGTATATGTAGTCTACATGTACCTTAGTGGTATATGTCGTCTACATGTTTCTTAGTGGTATATGTAGTCTACATGTACCTTAGTGGTATATGTCGTCTACATGTTTCTTAGTGGTATATGTCGTCTACATGTATCTTAGTGGTATATGTCGTCTACATGTTTCTTAGTGGTTTATGTAGCCTACATGTTTCTTAGTGGTATATGTAGCCTACATGTACCTTAGTGGTATATGTCGTCTACATGTTTCTTGATGGGGTTCTTGATGGATACCTGGTTGATGGGGTTCTGGGAGTACTTCTACTCCCCAAGCCCGGCCCGAGGCCAGGCTCGACTTGTGAGGAGTGGTATATGTCGTCTACATGTATCTTAGTGTTGTCGTGCCTATTGTCTCAAAGCACTGGCGTAAGTCTGCTTTATATATGTGTTCCTCCCAGCGTAGTTCGGCGAGGTCTTGGCTTATTCCTTCCCAGTTAATCATTTTGTTATTAAAATTGAATCTGCTGAATTCTTCTTTTCTGGGAGTTGAGACTGGCTGCACAGGTCTATAGCTCACACTCGTCTGAACTTAGATCAGGTCGTGATCTGAGAAACAAGTAGTTGTAATCATCGTGTTCCTGATTAACTCATCGTTGTTTGTAAAAAATATGGTCTAGGATGTTTTCTTTCCTAGTTGGCTCTACTATTTGCTGGTTTAAAGCAAATCTGTTACACATCTGCAGGTCATTTGTGTGTGACTGTTCATTCAGACTGCTTCCTGGGATTCTCTCTACTATAATAGTATTTGCCAATTTCTTTACTTTTTACATGTCCTAAGTTGAAATCACCAAGCACGATGATGATGTTAGGGGCAGGGTTTGTGAGGTTTTTCAAGCAGTGTTCTATTTTTATAAGTTGGTCATTAAACTGCTGAGGATTGGCATCTGGTGATTTATATACAAGGACAATCACCCAGTTTAGAAATTCTATTTTGGTTATATTATCAGCACTTCCATCATATCATTTGTGGTCTTTAGCAGCTCTATGCAGAAGAGTGTATCTTTGATGTACAGGCTGACCCCACCCTGTAGCCTGTAGCTGACCCCACCCTGTAGCTGACCCCACCCTGTATCCTATAGCTGACCCCACCCTGTAGCCTGTAGCTGACCCCACCCTGTAGCCTGTAGCTGACCCCACCCTGTAGCCTGTAGCTGACTCCACCCTGTAGCTGATCCCACCCTATAGCCTGTAGCTAACCCCACCGCTGTAGCTGACCCCACCCTATAGCCTTTAGCTAACCCTACCCTGTAGCCTGTAGCTGACCCCACCCTGTAGCCTGTAGCTAACCCCACCCTGTAGCCTGTAGCTAACCTCACCCTGTAGCCTATAGCTGACCCCACCCTGTAGCCTGTAGCTGACCCCACCCTATAGCCTGTAGCTAACCCTACCCTGTAGCCTGTAGCTGACCCCACCCTATAGCCTGTAGCTAACCCCACCCTGTAGCCTGTAGCTAACCTCACCCTGTAGCCTATAGCTGACCCCACCCTGTAGCCTGTAGCTAACCCCACCCTGTAGCCTGTAGCTAACCCCACCCTGTAGCCTGTAGCTGACCCCACCCTGTAGCCTGTAGCTGACCCCACCCTGTAGCCTGTAGCTGACCCCACCCTGTAGCCTGTAGCTGACCCCACCCTGTAGCCTGTAGCTGACCCCACCCTATAGCCTGTAGCTGACCCCACCCTGTAGACTGTAGCTAACCCCACCCTATAGCCTGTAGCTAACCCCACCCTGTAGCCTGTAGCTAACCCCACCCTGTAGCCTGTAGCTAACCCCACACTGTAGCCTGTAGCTGACCCCACCCTGTAGCCTGTAGCTAACCTCACCCTGTAGCCTGTGTTTCCTGTCACACGTGAAACGATTGTACTGCGGTATCCATATTTCACTGTCATAATAGTCCTTAAGTGTGAGTGTCAGTTAAAGCTGCGAATATTGCATTTGCCTCATTTAAGAGGCCAGTTATAAAGTGGACACTGTCTGTACTGCGAGTTTTGATACCTTGTATGTTGACAAATATGGAAGATGTTGTGGTATTTGTGGAGGTATTGGGTATTGTAATTGTTGTTAGTATCTGTGGTTGTGTAGGTAAGGTGGCAAGGTTGATTGCCTCGTTATCTGTGTCCTGTTTAGCAGCTGACAAAGAGTTAACGGTGCTGTTTGGATAGTTCTTGATATTCTTTTTCTCTTACTAACCCCCCCCCCTGGTGTGTATGGGTGTTGCTATCTTCATAATGGCGTTCTAACGACTTTATTCTTTTTGTTCTTTAAATATGAAAATCTGGCCATTGTTCGCTGAAACACACTTTTTTTTGGTTAGCGAATTGTTACAGTTTCAGGTGGAAGTATTTACAGTTATCATTAAAAGCTGCTTCTTTATTGTATGAATAGATATGCGCGTGGGCGCGCGTTTGTGCGCTACTTTAGTAGCGAGTTGGTAGGGTGACCTGGTTAGTCCGTAGGGTGACCTGCATGGACCGTAGGGTGACCTGCATGGACCGTAGGGTGACCTGCCTGGACCGTAGGGTGACCTGCCTGGTCCGTAGGGTGACCTGCATGGACCGTAGGGTGACCTGCATGGACCGTAGGGTGACTTGCATGGACCGTAGGGTGACCTGGTTGGTCCGTAGGGTGACCTGCCTGGTCCGTAGGGTGACCTGCATGGACCGTAGGGTAACCTGGTTGGTCCGTAGGGTGACCTGCCTGGTCCGTAGGGTGACCTGCATGGACTGTAGGGTGACCTGGTTGGTCCGTAGGGTGACCTGCCTGGTCCGTAGGGTGACCTGCATGGACTGTAGGGTGACCTGGTTGGTCCGTAGGGTGACCTGCATGGACCGTAGGGTGACCAGCCTAGTCTGTAGGGTGACCAGGCTGGTCCGTAGGGTGACCTGGTTGGTCCGTAGGGTGACCTGGTTGGTCCGTAGGGTGACCTGGTTGGTCCGTAGGGTGACCTGGTTGGTCCGCAGGGTGGCGTGCATGGACCGTAGGGTGACGGCCTGGTCCGTAGGGTGACCGGCAGGGACCGTAGGGTGACCTGGTTGGTCCGTAGGGTGACCTGGTTGGTCCGTAGGGTGACCGGCAGGGACCGTAGGGTGACCGGCAGGGACCGTAGAGTGGCCGGCAGGGACCGTAGGGTGACCGGCAGGGACCGTAGGGTGACCGGCAGGGACCGTAGAGTGGCCGGCAGGGACCGTAGGGTGACCGGCAGGGACCGTAGGGTGACCGGCAGGGACCGTAGGGTGACCGGCAGGGACCGTAGGGTGACCGGCAGGGACCGTAGGGTGACCGGCAGGGACCGTAGGGTGACGGCAGGGCCCGTAGGGTGACCGGCAGGGACCGTAGAGTGGCCGGCAGGGACCGTAAGGTGACCGGCAGGGACCGTAGGGTGACCGGCAGGGACCGTAGGGTGACCGGCAGGGACCGTAGAGTGGCCGGCAGGGACCGTAAGGTGACCGGCAGGGACCGTAGGGTGACCGGCAGGGCCCGTAGGGTGACCGGCAGGGACCGTAGAGTGGCCGGCAGGGACCGTAAGGTGACCGGCAGGGACGTAGGGTGACCGGCAGGGACCGTAGGGTGACCGGCAGGGACCGTAGGGTGACCGGGCAGGG
>WNGS01158239.1:41008-61289 GCA_020271785.1 Procambarus virginalis
TCAACCCACCCCGTCCTCATCAACCCGCCCCGTCCTCATCACCCGCCCGTCCTCATCAACCCACCCGTCCTCATCAACCCGCCCGTCCTCATCAACCCGCCCCGTCCTCATCAACCCGCCCCGTCCTCATCAACCCGCCCGTCCTCATGAACACAAGGCCAAAGTCCATTCCATGCACCCACCAAACCCCCTGTTTATGACTGGAAAAATGGCTTACACACGACTCAACTGATGACGTTCGAACCACAACGCTGTAAATACTTCACCCACGAACTACAAACAGAAATAATCGCCAACAGAATCTAAACACCTATCCTAACCTATGCCTATATATATATATGCACAATATGTTAATACATAATAATAATAATATTTGAGAAAATTCGTGTTGTTTTGAATGAACATGTTAAAATTCATGAATGCGTCTTTGGGGTCGACCGCAGGAAGGAATGGACTCGGTCTGAGGACAGGTTGCATAAATTGGGGGGTTGCGGGTGCAAGAAATGGACTTTGGCCTTGATGAGGTGAAGGTGAACGAAGCACGTCTCGAGTTATAGCTTCGAACTAGTGGTCTTTTAAGTCCAAATACTGGCTTTGGTTGAATAGTTTTGTGGTCAGTGATGGACTTGTTCGTTGCGAGCTCACAGCCATTTTGATGATAGGCACATTCTTTTCACATGGTCTAATCTCGAAATTAGATTAATATATCAATAAAAATAATCTAAAATTAATAATTTATATTTGTAATTAAATTATTTATAGTATATTTAATTTTATATAATTAAATAAATTATGTTATATATAAATAAATTATATAAATTATTAATAAATTGTTATAAAAATCATTAATAAATTAAAATATACTGTCCGCCAACATTCTGTCAATTCAGGTCAGTGTCTAGGGTCTAGGTGTCCGCCCCGGGGCAGTGACAATGGACAACCTCCTGCAGGGGCGGGGAACAATACTTCCCTCAACTTTATTTCAGCAGACAATCTGCTTGAAGCGGTTAAAGCGACGTCCACCAGGACCTTGCCCCACATCCCCAAGGCTGCCCGTCACCAAGCAGCAGCCAAACTCACCAGTCTGCTAATTAAGGTCAACAATGCTCCTGGCACCATTGGAGCAGGCACGATCGCCTACTTTTTGGGGATGCATGCCTAACATTACCGCCGAGGAAAGAAAAGTCATTAGCAACCTCAGTAATTAGGGCTCTTGATGAATTCCCCAGAGCAGACAACCTGGTCCGCCTCCCCCTCGTGCCAAGAACACCAGCCGCAGGACGACCAACAATAACTCATCTGAGAACCACAAATGAGAGCACAGATCACCAGGAAAATAGAAGAGGGCAATACCACAGATGCCATCAGAATCATGACCAGCGATGACACCATTGCCCCCAGGAACGCCACGACAGCACAGGATCTACAAGACAAACACCCAGAGCTCCAGACAGTAGCAGGGATCCCCAGGAAAACAATGCTGGCATAGAACCCTTGACTGTTCAAGAATCTGAGGTGTACAAAGCAGCCATATCTTTCCCAACAGGTTCAGCAGGGGGCTTTACAGGCCTAAGACCCCAACACATCGAACAAATGCTGAACCCGGTGCTTGGAGATGCCGCAAAGAACCTTCTAGTGGAACTTACCAGATTCTCCAAGATGTGTTTGGTTGGCGGCAATTCTGAGGACATCAGGCCCCTCTTTTATGGAGCAGCACTCTGTGCTCTAAAGAAGAAGGATAGGGGTATCAGGCCCATTGCCGTTGGCAACACCCTCCGACGCCTCGTAGCTAAGGCTGCAGTGAGATTATCAGCCAGGAAGCAGCCACCTTGTTGAAACCTAATCATCTCGGGTTTGCTATCCCCCTAGGCTGTGAAGCTGCATCACGGGCTTACATTGCTGATCTTCTGGCCCAAAAGGCACTAGTAAAGCTTGACTTTAAAAATTTCTTCAATCAAGTCAGAAGAAATGCTATCGTCAGGCTGTACACAACCATTTCCGCCCCCTTTACCCATTCATCCGATCGTGCTACAGTGGGGACTCTAAAGCTTCCTTTTGGGGAGCATGAAATAGACTCCTGTGAAGGAGTCCAACAAGGTGATCCCTTGGCCCCCTCCTTTTCTGCTTAGCTATCAAAAAGGTCACTGACAGTCTGACAAGCGAGCTAAACATCTGGTACCTGGATGATGGCACTCTCGCTGGAACCTCAGATACCATTCTGGAGGATATAAGGAAAATCCAGGAGCAAGGAGCAGTCTTAGGCCTCATTCTCAATGCATCCAAATGTGAAATAGTCTACCGCAATCTAGACATCATTGACCAAATAAAAAATGTTCTTCCAGATATTCTCGTTGTCGAGCCACCTGACTGCACTCTCCTGGGTGCCCCCATTGGCCCGCAAGCAATCAAGGAAGTCCCGGATGCAAAAATCACTGATCCAAGTAGAATGCTGGACAGGATTGGCAAGATCGATGCCCATGATGCTCTATCCCTCCTCACAAGATGCCTCTCTCTCCATAAGTTGACTTACTTTCTGAGATGTTCTCCATCCTACAACAGCCCTAAATTAAATGTGTATGACACCCTTCCGAGGTCCATGCTGGTGAAAGTCCCGAACCTGTCATTGGACGACTCTCAGTGGGAGCAAGCAACCCTCCCTGTAAAACTCGGCGGCCTTGGTGTCCGCACAGCCTCCCAGATTGCTCTCCCAGCCTTCCTTTCCTCCCATGCATCGCACGATCTCGTAAGAGATATACTATCTGAATTCCTGAGAGATTCAGCAGGAATGCATGATCCTGCTTTCACTGAATGGTCCACCTGAGTATATGTACATAAAAACACAATTTATTCTCAAAATATACTAATTTTGTGAGCCACTTACATATGTAACCTTAAGAAGTCACGATGATACATTAAGTTGCAGCCCCGCTCCTGTGCCAGGTAAGTCCACTACGGGCTCACCATATGGTGCCCGGGCTACTTGGAGCTGTTTGTTCCCAGTTGCTGAATCTAAAACAACCCAAGATGATAGGCGTGAGCTTGATTTTGTCGGGTTATCTCATTTGTGTTAGGTCGTATTTGAAAGAAACTCAAGCCTCCTCAACACAAAGAAGCCTTTGAATATTATTCTTGCGCGTCAAAGAAATAATGAGAATGAAATTCTCATTATTCGTGGTACAGTCTCCGTGGTGTAGTGGTAAGACACTCGCCTGGCGTTCCGCGAGCGCTATGTCATGGGTTCGTATCCTGGCCGGGGAGGATTTACTGGGCGCATTCCTTAACTGTAGCCTCTGTTTAACGCAACAGTAAAATGTGTACTTGGATGAAAAACGATTCTTCGCGGCGGGGATCGTATTCCAGGGACCTGCCCGAAACGCTACGCGTACTAGTGGCTGTACAAGAATGTAACAACTCTTGTATATATCTCTCAAAAAAATTACATTTGCAGTGTGTGTGTGTGTGTGTGTGTGTGTGTGTGTGTGTGTGTGTGTGTGAGTGTGAGTGTGAGTGTGAGAGTGAGTGAGTACTTAACATTAACACTAATCACTAGAGTATGTTATTCACTTAACGAGGAGGAGAGGAAGGGATAAGCTCTTTCACAGCATCCACACTGCCAGATGCTACACGAGGGGCTCGACCATCATGGTAGTGGGCGTGGTCCACCTGTGTCCTCGACCATCATGGTAGTGGGCGTGGTCCACCTGTGCCCTGGACCATCATGGTAGTGGGCGTGGTCCACCTGTGTCCTCGACCATCATGGTAGTGGGCGTGGTCCACCTGTGCCCTGGACCACCATGGTAGTGGGCGTGGTCCACCTGTGCCCTGGACCACCATGGTAGTGGTCCACCTGTGCACTGGACCACCATGGTAGTGGTCCACCTGTGCCCTGGACCACCATGGTAGTGGTCCACCTGTGTCCTGGACCATCATGGTAGTGGGCGTGGTCCACCTGTGCTCTGGACCATCATGGTAGTGGGCGTGGTCCACCTGTGCCCTGGACCACCATGGTAGTGGTCCACCTGTGCCCTGGACCACCATGGTAGTGGTCCACCTGTGCCCTGGACCACCATGGTAGTGGTCCACCTGTGCCCTGGACCACCATGGTAGTGGTCCACCTGTGTCCTGGATTATCATGGTAGTGGGCGTGGTCCACCTGTGCCCTGGACCATCATGGTAGTGGGCGTGGTCCACCTGTGCCCTGGACCACCATGGTAGTGGGCGTGGTCCACCTGTGTCCTGGACCATCATGGTAGTGGTCCACCTGTGCCCTGGACCATCATGGTAGTGGGCGTGGTTCACCTGTGCTCTGGACCACCATGGTAGTGGGCGTGGTCCACCTGTGTCCTGGACCATCATGGTAGTGGGCGTGGTCCACCTGTGTCCTGGACCATCATGGTAGTGGCGTGGTCCACCTGTGCCCTGGACCATCATGGTAGTGGGCGTGGTCCACCTGTGCCCTGGACCACCATGGTAGTGGGCGTGGTCCACTTGTGTCCTGGACCATCATGGTAGTGGTCCACCTGTGCCCTGGATCATCATGGTAGTGGGCGTGGTTCACCTGTGCCCTGGACACCATGGTAGTGGGCGTGGTCCACCTGTGTCCTGGACCATCATGGTAGTGGTCCATCTGTGCCCTCGACCGTCATGGTAGTGGGCGTGGTTCACCTGTGCTCTGGACCACCATGGTAGTGGGCGTGGTCACCTGTGCCCTGGACCATCATGGTAGTGGGCGTGGTCCACCTGTGCCCTGGACCACCATGGTAGGGCGTGGTCCACCTGTGCCCTGGACCATCATGGTAGTGGGCGTGGTTCACCTGTGCCCTGGACCACCATGGTAGTGGGCGTGGTTCACCTGTGCCCTGGACCACCATGGTAGTGGGCGTGGTCCACCTGTGTCCTGGACCATCATGGTAGTGGTCCACCTGTGCCCTCGACCGTCATGGTAGTGGGTGTGGTTCACCTGTGCTCTGGACCACCATGGTAGTGGGCGTGGTCCACCTGTGCCCTGGACCATCATGGTAGTGGGCGTGGTCCACCTGTGCCCTGGACCACCATGGTAGTGGGCGTGGTCCACCTGTGCCCTGGACCATCATGGTAGTGGGCGTGGTTCACCTGTGCCCTGGACCACCATGGTAGTGGGCGTGGTCCACCTGTGTCCTGGACCATCATGGTAGTGGTCCACCTGTGCCCTCGACCGTCAAGGTAGTGGGCGTGGTTCACCTGAGCTCTGGACCACCATGGTAGTGGGCGTGGTCCACCTGAGCTCTGGACCACCATGGTAGTGGGCGTGGTTCACCTGAGCTCTGGACCACCATGGTAGTGGGCGTGGTCCACCTGTGCTCTGGACCATCATGGTAGTGGGCGTGGTTCACCTGTGCCCTGGACCATCATGGTAGTGGGCGTGGTTCACCTGTGCCCTGGACCACCATGGTAGTGGGCGTGGTCCACCTGTGTCCTGGACCATCATGGTAGTGGTCCACCTGTGCCCTCGACCGTCAAGGTAGTGGGCGTGGTTCACCTGAGCTCTGGACCACCATGGTAGTGGGCGTGGTTCACCTGTGCTCTGGACCACCATGGTAGTGGGCGTGGTTCACCTGTGCTCTGGACCACCATGGTAGTGGGCGTGGTCCACCTGTGCTCTGGACCACCATCGTAGTGGGCGTGTCCGAGGAGCCCAGAGATGCCAGTTCCATCCAACCCATTGCCAAAATTATTATGAAATTCACAATTTATTTTCAATATCTGCATATTTACTTTATAAATTAATATCTAACCTATAGAGTAGATGAGCCTTGAGTGGCCTGGAGTACGGTGAGTACGTCTTATGTTTAGCCTAATGGTCGGAGTCTTGTGTCTTGGAAGAAGAAACATGGTTTTACTTTTTTCGTAAAATCAAACCCAGGATGTTAATATTTTATTATATATATATATATATATATATATATATATATATATATATATATATATATATATATATATATAATATATTCATATTTAGGGAGCGGAGTGATGCAACCCTTGGTATTGTATATCAGTTTTGTTATCAACAGCTGTAGTTGACAACTGCATCTGGTTTTAGAGCACATATTAAGCTTTAAGCCAACTTCTAAAAATTTCCTTCTAATCACAGTGTTGTTTTCCAAAGGCTGAATTTTATACTGCCAGACTTTTGTGTTACTGAATTTATTATGCACCCCATAATCCTGTGGGCGGTAGTGGAAAGGGTTACAGAGGCACACAATGGGCTCAGGGACTGAACACCAGGTATCTTTGAGATGATTTCGGGGCTTAGCGTCCCCGCGGCCCGGTCCTCGACCAGGCCGCCTTTTTGTTACACCCCAGGAAGCAGCCCGTAGCAGCTGTCCAACTCCCAGGTACCTATTTACTGCTAGGTAACAGGGGCATCAGGGTGAAAGAAACATTTTACCCATTTGTCTCCGCCTCCACCGCCAATTCAATGCACATCGTCACCTCAACAATGGGCTCGAGACCGACTACATTATTATTATTATTAACATCTTTATTGACAAAATTGAATTACAATTTACCTAATCTGAGTAATTCAATTATGTCTTATTAAAGTGGGGATAATGCTGGTATTCACTGTCACACAGGACAGAGGGTCATACACAAGACAATAGGTCTAAACTGTAGGCTGAAGCATATATATATATATATATATATATATATATATATATATATATATATATATATATATATATATATATATATATATATATCATGGTTACAATCAATGTTTTAATGTATGAATATGTGAATACAACTGTGGGCATACTTGACTCAAGTAATTCATTTAAATTGATACTATTTGCGATAGCTACGAAGGACCTCCACTTTTTGTGACAAAGTGGAACACTAGGTAGAGCAAGTGGTTTGATATTAATTCCATGAACTAATGTTCTATGGATGTTCTTAATTATTAATACATTGAATATTAAAGGGACGGTATATTATGAGTCAAATTACCTCACCCAAAATGAGCGGTTACATTCCGAAAGATTAATATATCCCTAGCATTATTCTGGCGCTGGTTCTTCGCCAGATTAATAATAATATAAGTGAAAATTAAATGGATTATATAATAATAATTAGAGGCAAATGTACCTCAATATACTACAGTAATGGTATAGTATATGATCAAAAGTGTTTGTAAAATTTATCTCAATGGGAGATCATTAATATAACTAAATGGTTATTTCTCTACAAACAACAGTTAACAGCTTAGCTGTAAAGTTAAGACATGTGAAATCGGTTGCCACATTCCACTGACGGCTTGTTGCGTCGGGGAAGTTGTTGCTCGTGAAGGTGGGGGTAGTCTAACTCCTCACGTGAAGGTGGGGGGCAGTCTAACTCCTCACGTGAAGGTGGTGGGGTAGCCTAACTCCTCACGTGAAGGTGGTGGGGTAGCCTAACTCCTCACGTGAAGGTGGGGTAGCCTAACTCCTCACGTGAAGGTGGGGTAGCCTAACTCCTCACGTGAAGGTGGAGTAACCTAACTCCTCACGTGAAGGTGGGGTAGCCTAACTCCTCACGTGAAGGTGGGGCGGTAGCCTAACTCCTCACGTGAAGGTGGTGGGGTAGCCTAACTCCTCACGTGAAGGTGGGGGCAGTCTAACTCCTCACGTGAAGGTGGGGGTAGTCTAACTCCTCACGTGAAGGTGGGGGTAGCCTAACTCCTCACGTGAAGGTGGGGTAGCCTAACTCCTCACGTGAAGGTGGGGTAGCCTAACTCCTCACGTGAAGGTGGGGCGGTAGCCTAACTCCTCACGTGAAGGTGGGGCGGTAGCCCAACTCCTCACGTGAAGGTGGGGGGGGGGGTAGCCTAACTCCTTACGTGAAGGTGGGGTAGCCTAACTCCTCACGTGAAGGTGGGGTAGCCTAACTCCTCACGTGAAGGTGGGGGGGGGGGGTAGCCTAACTCCTCACGTGAAGGTGGGGGTAGCCTAACTCCTCACGTGAAGGTGGGGTAGCCTAACTCCTCACGTGAAGGTGGGGTAGCCTAACTCCTCACGTGAAGGTGGGGGGGGGTAGCCTAACTCCTCACGTGAAGGTGGGGGTAGCCCAACTCCTCACGTGAAGGTGGGGGGGGGGGGTAGCCTAACTCCTTACGTGAAGGTGGGGTAGCCTAACTCCTCACGTGAAGGTGGGCGGTAGCCTAATTCCTCACGTGAAGGTGGTGGGGTAGCCTAACTCCTCACGTGAAGGTGGGGTAGCCTAACTCCTCACGTGAAGGTGGGCGGTAGCCTAACTCCTCACGTGAAGGTGGGTAGCCTAACTCCTCACGTGAAGGTGGTGGGGTAGCCTAACTCCTCACGTGAAGGTGGGGTAGCCTAACTCCTCACGTGAAGGGGGGTAGCCTAACTCCTCACGTGAAGGTGGGGTAGCCTAACTCCTCACGTGAAGGTGGGGTAGCCTAACTCCTCACGTGAAGGTGGGGTAGCCTAACTCCTCACGTGAAGGTGGGGGTAGCCTAACTCCTCACGTGAAGGTGGGGTAGCCTAACTCCTCACGTGAAGGTGGGGTAGCCTAACTCCTCACGTGAAGGTGGGGTAGCCTAACTCCTCACGTGAAGGTGGGGTAGCCTAACTCCTCACGTGAAGGTGGGGGTAGCCTAACTCCTCACGTGAAGGTGGGGGTAGCCTAACTCCTCACGTGAAGGTGGGGTAGCCTAACTCCTCACGTGAAGGTGGGGTAGCCTAACTCCTCACGTGAAGGTGGGGTAGCCTAACTCCTCACGTGAAGGTGGGGTAGCCTAACTCCTCACGTGAAGGTGGGGGTAGCCTAACTCCTCACGTGAAGGTGGGGTAGCCTAACTCCTCACGTGAAGGTGGGGTAGCCTAACTCCTCACGTGAAGGTGGGGTAGCCTAACTCCTCACGTGAAGGTGGGGGTAGCCTAACTCCTCACGTGAAGGTGGGGGGTAGCCTAACTCCTCACGTGAAGGTGGGGTAGCCTAACTCCTCACGTGAAGGTGGGGGTAGCCTAACTCCTCACGTGAAGGGGGGTAGCCTAACTCCTCACGTGAAGTGGGGGGTAGCCTAACTCCTCACGTGAAGGTGGGGGTAGCCTAACTACTCACGTGAAGGTGGGGTAGCCTAACTCCTCACGTGAAGGTGGGGGGTAGCCTAAGTCCTCACGTGAAGGTGGGGGGTAGCCTAACTCCTCACGTGAAGGTGGGGGGTAGCCTAACTCCTCACGTGAAGGTGGGGTAGCCTAACTCCTCACGTGAAGGTGGGGGGGTAGCCTAACTCCTCACGTGAAGGTGGGGGGGTAGCCTAACTCCTCACGTGAAGGTGGGGTAGCCTAACTCCTCACGTGAAGGTGGGGGGTAGCCTAACTCCTCACGTGAAGGTGGGGTAGCCTAACTCCTCACGTGAAGGTGGGGGGTAGCCTAACTCCTCACGTGAAGGTGGGGGGTAGCCTAACTCCTCACGTGAAGGTGGGGTAGCCTAAATCCTCACGTGAAGGTGGGGGTAGCCTAACTCCTCACGTGAAGGTGGGGTAGCCTAACTCCTCACGTGAAGGTGGGGGTAGCCTAACTCCTCACGTGAAGGTGGGGGGTAGCCTAACTCCTCACGTGAAGGTGGGGGTAGCCTAACTCCTCATGTGAAGGTGGGGTAGTCTAACTCCTCACGTGAAGGTGGTGGGGTAGCCTAACTCCTCACGTGAAGGTGGGGGGTAGCCTAACTCCTCACGTGAAGGTGGGGGGTAGCCTAACTCCTCACGTGAAGGTGGGGGGTAGCCTAACTCCTCACGTGAAGGTGGGGTAGCCTAACTCATCACGTGAAGGTGGGGTAGCCTAACTCCTCACGTGAAGGTGGGGTAGCCTTACTCCTCACGTGAAGGTGGGGGGGTAGCCTAACTCCTCCCTCACGTGAAGGTGGGGGGGGGGTAGCCTAACTCCTCACGTGAAGGTGGGGGGGTGGTAGCCTAACTCCTCACGTGAAGGTGGGGGGGGGGGTAGCCTAACTCCTCACGTGAAGGTGGGGGGGGTAGCCTAACTCCTCACGTGAAGGTGGGGGGGGGTAGCCTAACTCCTCACGTGAAGGTGGGGGGTAGCCTAACTCACGTGAAGTTGGGGGGGGTAGCCTAACTCCTCACGTGAAGGTGGGGGGTAGCCTAACTCCTCACGTGAAGGTGGGGGGTAGCCTAACTCCTCACGTGAAGGTGGGGGGGGGGGGGTAGCCTAACTCCTCACGTGAAGGTGGGGGGGGGGGTAGCCTAACTCCTCACGTGAAGTTGGGGGGGGGGTAGCCTAACTCCTCACGTGAAGGTGGGGGGGGGGGTAGCCTAACTCATCACGTGAAGGTGGGGGGTAGCCTAACTCCTCACGTGAAGTTGGGGGGGGGGGGTAGCCTAACTCCTCACGTGAAGGTGGGGGGTAGCCTAACTCCTCACTTGACGTAGACTCGAGAGCTGAAAGGAAATTGCAATGTAGAAATCTACGGAAAAACTAATAGACATATCTAATAATACGGAATTCTTCCTCATTTAATTTCTATGATATCTGACACTGTAGAATTCTTCTACTTGCGTGAATGCCTATAAATTCCTATATAAATTACGGAATACGGCTAGAGGAGAAATGTACTGGGTTTTGTTATTATATATTCAACCTAATGACAACTAGCCTAAATGTTAAGTGATCACTAGGAAACAAATAGAGAAATAATAGTTGCCGGGCCGTGTCCGTTGTTGGAGGGAACGACTCCAATCCTGTCTTGAAACTGCTGTTGCTAAGACGTCAACTACGGGCTGGAGACTTAATTAGTTCCAGGACACTGCCATTATGTATCGAAATAACATGGCACCGCTCTCTTCGTTGTGGGAGCGAATAAAATGACGCTAAGCAAGTTCCTTACAATGGCACCTCTATTACGAGTGGCGTCTTTAGTCACACGCTGCTAATATGGCGTCGTCTCCTTCCTCCTCGTCGCTGGGATACGCATGCGCAGAACGTTTCAAAGTAATCCCGAGCGTAAAGTATTTTATTTACTCGTAATTAGGGAAGTTAGGAGTCATGACAAGTACTAATGTCAGGAATATATATATTAGATGGTAATACCTCTTCTCGCAAGGCAATAGGTTTAATTAACATTGCACGAAATAAACGAGAAGGGTTGACGTAGAATTATTTTACGTCGTAGTAATATTTACTGGGATAATCAATCTGATTAAATGATCGAGTTCAGTACGCGAAATAATTATACTTTTTCATAAAGAATAATACTTAGAAAAAGCAATTAACTGGACTCGGTAAATTTCCAACAAATGTGGAGTATTTCATGCTGTAGCCTGCCGCTTCCTCACGACGTTATGGGGACTAGCAAGGATTTGACAAAATGTTGCGTCGCAATACAAAACATTAATTGGATTAATTCTACGAATTATTAAGAGTAGTAATTACTATGGTTAATACAATGATGTATTATAATACAAAAATGATGTTGGAAATTATCCAACCATAATACAACAACTTTCTATTGTGGACTGTCACACAAGGGCAGGGATGGGTCCATAAGAGATGAAGCTTAAAGATAATATAATAAAAAACATGTATCTTTAATATGGACAAGCAAATTTAGGACATTGTTAGGATGTCGTCCAGTACACCAGATTCAATAAAATAGTTACACAGTTGGTGGTACAAGAGGCCAGGAGGTCTAAAGTCTTTTACGGTTTCACATTCAACAATATAGTGTTCTAGTGAATGCATTAAAGGTTTGTCACAGAATTTACAATCTGAATATTCAGGTAGTGGCTTAGCCTCGCTAACCTGCCAGATGTGCCTATAGCCAAGGCGAATTACAGCAATGACTACATCACATTGCCTGGTCCGGTTACTATGATGACCATACAAATACCTATTATTACAAAAGTTGTCATAGCTTTTAATACTGCAGCGTGCAGGTCTCTGGGCATTTTTTAGCTCTTCTAAATCTGAAGTAATTTCTTCAATTTGTATGTTTCTAATAATTGCATTAGATAGTCCAAAGTCATAATCAATGTTTTTTCCTGCAAGCCTCATTGGCCAATCGATCTACAAAGTCATGTTTTCCAACTCCAACATGGGATGGGATCCACACAAATTTTATACAAGAGTTATTACTTGGCAAAAGTTACATTCCATTTAATATTACAAGCTACTTCCGACATACATTGTGATGGGTTATTTAAGGACTGCAGAGCACTTTTAGAGTCACAGAATATCACTCCACCACCATTGAGCTTAAGGTATTCAGTGGCTAGATAAATACCCAATAGCTCAGTCTGTGTCGTGCTAGCCCAGTTGTTCAATCTCTGTGTACTAGTCATGATCATTTCATTCCCTTTATACACTGCACATGCACAACCTGTTCTACCAGTGCCTAACTGCACAGAGCCATCAGTAAAGGCATAGGATTCAGTTGGTTTTAGATTTTGAAGATGACTGTCAATTACTTCTTGTGTTATACATCTCATAGTTTGTGTTACAGATTTATATGTTTATTCACACAACACACACCACAACACACACACACCACACACACACACACACACACACACACACACACACAAACACACAACACACACACACACACACACGCACGCACGCACACGCACATCCAGTGGGCAGCGGTGGATAGGTTACAGAAACAAAAGTATAATTTTGGACATTGTGAATATAATTATGCAATTCGACTTTGCACTGTATGAACTCACGTTTACTTCTTCATTTCAGGTAATGAACAAACCGCTCATACTGGCAACTGTTACCAACAGCTAAGGTAAGGAGCCGCGGTGTTGTGGTGGGTGTCACACCACTGTGGTGAGTGGTGTCTCCTGGGTGTGGGGGTGTGTGGTGTCTCCTGGGTGTTGTGTGAGTGGTGTCTCCTGGGTGTTGTGGTGAGTGGTGTTCCTGGGTGTTGTGGTGAGTGGTGTCTCCTGGGGTTGTGGTGTGTGGGTGTCTCCTGGGTGTTGTGGTGAGTGGGGTCTCCTGGGTGTTGTGTGGGTGAGTGGTGTCTCCTGGGGTTGTGGTGAGTGGTGTCTCCTGGGTGTTGTGTGAGTGGTGTCTCCTGGGTGTTGTGGTGGGTGTCACACCACTGTGGTGAGTGGTGTCTCCTGGGTGTTGTGTGAGTGGTGTCTCTGGGTGTTGTGTGTGTGTGAGTGGTGTCTCCTGGGTGTTGTGTGAGTGGTGTCTCTGGGTGTTGTGTGAGTGGTGTCTCCTGGGTGTTGTGGGTGGGGTCACACCACTGTGTGTGTGGTGTCTCCTGGGTGTTGTGGTGAGTGGTGTCTCCTGGGTGTTGTGTGAGTGTGTCTCCTGGGTGTTTGTGAGTGGTGTCTCCTGGGTGTTGTGGTGTGTGGTGTCTCCTGGGTGTTGTGGTGTGTGGTGTCTCCTGGGTGTTGTGGTGAGTGGTGTCTCCTGGGTGTTGTGGTGAGTGGTGTCTCCTGGGTGTTGTGTGAGTGGTGTCTCCTGGGTGTTGTGTGAGTGGTGTCTCCTGGGTGTGTGGTGTGTGGTGTCTCCTGGGTGTTGTGGTGTGTGGTGTCTCCTGGGTGTTGTGTGAGTGGTGTCTCCTGGGTGTTTGTGGTGAGTGGTGTCTCCTGGGTGTTGTGGTGAGTGGTGTCTCCTGGGTGTTGTGGTGAGTGGTGTCTCCTGGGTGTTGTGGTGAGTGGTGTCTCCTGGGTGTTGTGTGAGTGGGTCTCCTGGGTGTTTGTGGTGAGTGGTGTCTCCTGGGTGTTGTGTGAGTGGTGTCTCCTGGGTGTTGTGGTGAGTGGTGTCTCCTGGGTGTTGTGTGAGTGGTGTCTCCTGGGTGTTGTGGTGAGGGTCTCCTGGGTGTTGTGGTGAGTGGTGTCTCCTGGGTGTTGTGGTGAGTGCTGTCTCCTGGGTGTTGGTGAGTGGTGTCTCCTGGGTGTGTGGTGAGTGGTGTCTCCTGGGTGTTGTGGTGAGTGGTGTCTCCTGGGTGTTGTTGTGAGTGGTGTCTCCTGGGTGTTGTGGGGGTGTCACACCACTGTGGTGAGTGGTGTCTCCTGGGTGTTGTGGTGAGTGGTAACAGTGTCTCCTGGGTGTTGTGGTGAGTGGTGTCTCCTGGGTGTTGTGGTGAGTGGGTATCTCCTGGGTGTTGTGTGAGTGGTGTCTCCTGGTGTTGTGGTGTGTGGTAACAGTGTCTCCGGGTGTTGTGGTGAGTGGTGTCTCCTGGGTGTTGTGGTGTGTGGTACCAGTGTCTCCTGGGTGTGTGGTGAGTGGTGTCTCCTGGGTGTTGTGGTGAGTGGTGTCTCCTGGGTGTTGAGGTGAGTGGTGTCTCTGGGTGTTGTGGTGAGTGGTGTCTCCTGGGTGTTGTGGGAGTGGTGTCTCCTGGGTGTTGTGGTGAGGGTGTCTCCTGGTGTTGTGGTGAGTGTGTCTCCTGGGTGTTGTGGTGAGTGGTGTCTCCTGGGTGTTGTGGTGAGTGGTGTCTCCTGGGTGTTGTGGTGAGTGGTGTCTCCTGGGTATTGTGGTGAGTGGTGTCTCCTGGGTGTTGTGGTGTGTGGTAACAGTTCTCCTGGTGTGTTGTGGTGTCACACCACTGTGGTGAGTGGTGTCTCCTGGGTGTTGTGGTGGTGTCACCACTGTGGTGAGTGGTGTCTCCTGGGTTTTATGGTGGTGGTAACAGTGTCTCCTGGGTGTTTGGTGAGTGGTGTCTCCTGGGTGTTGTGGTGAGTGGTGTCTCCTGGGTGTTGTGGTGAGTGGTGTCTCCTGGGTGTTGTGTGAGTGGTAACAGTGTCTCCTGGGGTTGTGGTGTGTGGTAACAGTGTCTTGGGTGTTGTGGTGAGTGGTGTCTCCTGGGTGTTGTGGTGAGTGGTGTCTCCTGGGTGTTGTGGTGAGTGGTAACAGTGTCTCCTGGGTGTTGTGGTGAGTGGTATCTCCTGGGTGTTGTGGTGAGTGGTGTCTCCTGGGTGTTGTGGTGAGTGGTGTCTCCTGGGTGTTGTGTGAGTGGTAACAGTGTCTCCTGGGTGTTGTGGTGTGTGGTAACAGTGTCTCTTGGGTGTTGTGGTGAGTGGTGTCTCCTGGGTGTTGTGGTGAGTGGTGTCTCCTGGGTGTTGTGGTGAGTGGTAACAGTGTCTCCTGGGTGTTGTGGTGAGTGGTGTCTCCTGGGTGTTGTGGTGAGTGGTGTCTCCTGGGTGTTGTGGTGAGTGGTAACAGTGTCTCCTGGGTGTTGTGGTGAGTGGTGTCCCTGGGTGCTGTGTGACTGGTAACAGTGTCTTCTGGGTGTTGTGTGAGTGGTAACAGTGTCTTCTGGGTGTTGTGGTGAGTGGTGACAGTGTCTCCTGGGTGTTGTGTGAGTAATAAGTGTCTCCTGGGTGTTGTGTGAGTGGTAAGTGTCTCCTGGGTGTTGTGGTGAATGGTAACAGTGTCTCCTGGGTGGTGTGGTGAGTGGTGTCTCCTGGGTGCTGTGTGAGTGGTAACAGTGTCTCCTGGGTGTTGTGTGAGTGGTAACAGTGTCTCCTGGGTGTTGTGGTGAGTGGTAACAGTGTCTCCTGGGTGTTGTGGTGAGTGGTAACAGTGTCTCCTGGGTGTTGTGTGAGTGGTAACAGTGTCTCCTGGGGTTGTGGTGAGTGGTAACAGTGTCTCCTGGGTGTTGTGGTGAGTGGTAACAGTGTCTCCTGGGTGTTGTGGTGAGTGGTAACAGTGTCTTCTGGGTGTTGTGTGAGTGGTAACAGTGTCTCCTGGGTGTTGTGGTGAGTGGTGTCTCCTGGGTGTTGTGTGAGTAATAAGTGTCTCCTGGGTGTTGTGTGAGTGGTAACAGTGTCTCCTGGGTGTTGTGTGAGTGGTAAGTGTCTCCTGGGTGTTGTGTGAGTGGTAACAGTGTCTCCTGGGTGTTGTGGTGAGTGGTAACAGTGTCTCTGGGTGTTGTGTGAGTGGTAACAGTGTCTCCTGGGTGTTGTGGTGAGTGGTAACAGTGTCTCCTGGGTGTTGTGTGAGTGGTAACAGTGTCTCCTGGGTGTTGTGTGAGTGGTAACAGTGTCTCCTGGGTGTTGTGGTGAGTGGTAACAGTGTCTCCTGGGTGTTGTGTGAGTGGTAACAGTGTCTCTTGGGTGTTGTGTGAGTGGTAACAATGTCTCCTGGGTGTTGTGGTGAGTGGTGTCTCCTGGGTGTTGTGGTGAGTGGTGTCTCCTGGGTGTTGTGGTGAGTGGTGTCTCCTGGGTGTTGTGGTGAGTGGTCACAGTGTCTCCTGGGTGTTGTGGTGAGTGGTAACAGTGTCTCCTGGGTGTTGTGGTGAGTGGTAACAGTGTCTCCTGGGTGTTGTGGTGAGTGGTAACAGTGTCTCCTGGGTGTTGTGGTGAGTGGTAACAGTGTCTCCTGGGTGTTGTGGTGAGTGGTAACAGTGTCTCCTGGGTGTTGTGTGAGTGGTGTCTCCTGTGGAGGGGGGGGGGGGTGTTCCAGAGTAAAGACTGTCAGGTGTTGAGGAAATGGAAACAAATAAAACTTTAAGTTTGTTCAGTGGAAAATAAAAACATAAATGGCCGCTAGTATGAGCTCCTGTCTTACAGGTACACGCTAGCAGCCAGACACGGAGGCCAGCACACACACGCTAGCAGCCAGACACGGAGGCCAGCACACACACGCTAGCAGCCAGACACGGAGGCCAGCACACACACACTAGCAGCCAGACACGGAGGCCAGCACACACACACTAGCAGCCAGACACGGAGGCCAGCACACACACGCTAGCAGCCAGACACGGAGGCCAGCACACACACACTAGCAGCCAGACACGGAGGCCAGCACACACACACTAGCAGCCAGACACGGAGGCCAGCACACACACACACACACACGCTAGCAGCCAGACACGGAGGCCAGCACACACACGCTAGCAGCCAGACACGGAGGCCAGCACACACACTAGCAGCCAGACACGGAGGCCAGCACACACACTAGCAGCCAGACACGGAGGCCAGCACACACACGCTAGCAGCCAGACACGGAGGCCAGCACACACACACACGCTAGCAGCCAGACACGGAGGCCAGCACACACACTAGCAGCCAGACACTGAGGCCAGCACACACACGCTAGCAGCCAGACACGGAGGCCAGCACACACACACGCTAGCAGCCAGACACGGAGGCCAGCACACACACACTAGCAGCCAGACACGGAGGCCAGCACACACAGGGGAACTGCCAGAAATTTGGAAAGCAGCTAATGTAGTCCCGATATACAAGAAAGGGGATAGACAGGAGGCACTGAATTACAGGCCAGTGTCCCTAACCTGCATACCATGCAAGCTGATGGAGAAGATTGTGCGAAGAAAGCTAGTGGAACACCTGGAGCGAAGGAACTTGTAACACAGCATCAACATGGGTTCAGGGATGGCAGGTCCTGCCTCACAGGGTTACTTGAATTCTACGACCATGCTACAAAAATAAGGCAAGAAAGAGAAGGGTGGGCAGACTGCATATTTTTGGATTGTCAGAAAGCCTTTGATACAGTGCCACACAAGAGGCTAGTGAAAAAGCTGGAGATGCAGGCTGGAGTGAAAGGGAAGGTACTCCGTTGGATACAGGAGTACCTAACCAACAGGAGACAAAGAGTCAGTGTGAGGGGTGAGGTCTCAGATTGGCGAGACGTTACGAGTGGAGTCCCGCAGGGGTCAGTCCTTGGACCTATACTGTTTCTGATATATGTAAATGATCTCCCAGAGGGTATAGAATCGTTTCTCTCAATGTTTGCCGATGATGCAAAAATTATGAGGAGGATTGAAACTGAGGACGATAGTAGGAGGCTACAAGACGACCTAGACAGACTGAGTGAATGGTCCAACAAATGGCTGTTGAAGTTCAACCCGAGTAAATGCAAAGTAATGAAACTAGGCAGTGGAAACAGGAGGCCAGACACAGGATACAGAATAGGAGATGAAGTACTTAATGAAACGGACAGAGAGAAAGATCTAGGAGTTGATATCACACCAAACCTGTCTCCTGAAGCCCACATAAAAAGGATAACATCTGCGGCATATGCGAGGCTGGCTAACATCAGAACAGCGTTCAGGAACCTGTGTAAGGAATCATTCAGAATCTTGTACACCACATATGTAAGACCAATCCTGGAGTACGCAGCCCCAGCATGGAGCCCGTACCTTGTCAAGCACAAGACGAAGCTGGAAAAAGTCCAAAGGTATGCCACTAGACTAGTCCCAGAACTAAGAGGCATGAGTTACGAGGAAAGGCTGCGGGAAATGCACCTTACGACACTGGAAGACAGAAGAGTAAGGGGAGATATGATCACAACCTACAAAATCCTCAGAGGAATCGACCGGGTAGACAAGGACAAACTATTCAACACTGGGGGGACGCGAACAAGGGGACACAGGTGGAAACTGAGTACCCACATGAGCCACAGAGACGTTAGAAGGAACTTTTTCAGTGTCAGAGTAGTTAACGGATGGAATGCATTAGGCAGTGATGTGGTGGAGGCTGACTCCATACACAGTTTCAAGTGTAGATATGATAGAGCCCAGTAGGCTCAGGAATCTGTACACCAGTTGATTGACAGTTGAGAGGCGGGACCAAAGAGCCAAAGCTCAACCCCCGCAAGCACAAATAGGTGAGTACAAATAGGTGAGTACACACACGCTAGCAGCCAGACACGGAGGCCAGCACACACACAATAGCAGCCAGACACGGAGGCCAGCACACACACACACGCTAGCAGCCAGACACGGAGGCCAGCACACACACACTAGCAGCCAGACACGGAGGCCAGCACACACACGCTAGCAGCCAGACACGGAGGCCAGCACACACACGCTAGCAGGCAGACACGGAGGCCAGCACACACACACGCTAGCAGCCAGACACGGAGGCCAGCACACACACAATAGCAGCCAGACACGGAGGCCAGCACACACACACACGCTAGCAGCCAGACACGGAGGCCAGCACACACACACTAGCAGCCAGACACGGAGGCCAGCACACACACGCTAGCAGCCAGACACGGAGGCCAGCAAACACACGCTAGCAGGCAGACACGGAGGCCAGCACACACACACGCTAGCAGCCAGACACGGAGGCCAGCACACACACACGCTAGCAGCCAGACACGGAGGCCAGCACACACACGCTAGCAGCCAGACACGGAGGCCAGCACACACACGCTAGCAGCCAGACACGGAGGCCAGCACACACACGCTAGCAGCCAGACACGGAGGCCAGCACACACACACGCTAGCAGCCAGACACGGAGGCCAGCACACACAGTTTAGTTTAGTTTAGAGTTTAGAGTTTAACCCAAGCAAATGTAATGTAATGAAGATAGGGGTAGGAAGCAGGAGACCAGATACAAGGTATCATTTGGGAGATGAAATACTTCAAGAGTCAGAGAGAGAGAGACCTGGGGGTTGATATCACGCCAGACCTGTCCCCTGAAGCTCATATCAAGAGGATAACATCAGCAGCATATGCCAGGTTGGCTAACATAAGAACGGCCTTTAGAAACTTGTGTAAGGAATCTTTCAGAACATTATATACCACATATGTCAGACAATCCTGGAGTATGCGGCTCCAGCATGGAGTCCCTATCTAGTCAAGCATAAGACTAAACTGGAAAAGGTTCAAAGGTTTGCCACCAGACTAGTACCCGAGCTGAGAGGTATGAGCTACGAGGAGCGACTGCAGGAATTAAACCTCACTTCGTTGGAAGACAGAAGAGTTAGGGGGGACATGATCACCACATTCAAGATTCTCAGGGGAATCGACAGGGTTGATAAAGACAGGCTGTTTAACACAAGGGGCACACGCACTAGGGGACACAGGTGGAAACTGAGTGCCCAAATGAGCCACAGAGATATTAGAAAGAACTTTTTTAGTGTCAGAGTGGTTGACAAATGGAATGCATTAGGAAGCGATGTGGTGGAGGCTGACTCCATACACAGTTTCAAGTGTAGATATGATAGAGCCCATTAGGCTCAGGAAACTGTACACCTGTTGATTGACGGTTGAGAGGCGGGACCAAAGAGCCAGAGCTCACCCCCGCAAGCACAACTAGGTGAGTACAACTAGGTGAGTACACACGCTAGCAGCCAGACACGGAGGCCAGCACACACACGCTAGCAGGCAGACACGGAGGCCAGCACACACACACACACACACACTAGCAGCCAGACACGGAGGCCAGCACACACACGCTAGCAGGCAGACACGGAGGCCAGCACACACACACACGCTAGCAGGCAGACACGGAGGCCAGCACACACACACGCTAGCAGCCAGACACGGAGGCCAGCACACACACGCTAGCA
>WNGS01158242.1:9855-37421 GCA_020271785.1 Procambarus virginalis
CATTGTCTTCCTACCTCAACTTTCTATATATTATCGTACTAATATTTCTAAGTAGTAGTCAAGGCCGCGTCTACTCTAGGAGTAGAGGAGATTCTGCTGCTTCGTTCCTTACGTGTCGTGTCCATCCGGATTCTCCAGCGGTACTTGTATCCCAGATGAATTCCCGGCAATTACCGTGTCTCTCCGCGCTGACCACCAGCCTCCGTGTCGTCCGTAATGACTGAGGATGTTGGCTGTAACTGCCTTGTTCCAGATTAACTGACTGTGAGCAAGTCAGTCTAATCACGGTGCCCGGATGATGGAACATTTGTAGCGTCAGACAACAGCCTCCGAATTGTTTGAAACGTGTTGTGCACGCAGTGGGGAATATGTCTCGGTTAGCGCCCTCTGTAGCCGGGTTATCAACTCGTTCATTTCTACAGGAAACATGAGAGAAAACCCGCGAGAACTTAGTTAACCTTCAGTTGTTTGGCTGTGTTTCATAATTCACTTGACGTGAAGGAGTGTGGCTCTTGCTTCCAGCCTGACCTTCGTTAGGGCTTAGCTGATTACTGCTCAACTTGTGGACCATTCTAGGTCTCCTAATACCATAACAATGCACCCATCCTCAGATTTCCCAACGTCAAGAAACTGTCGTACTAAAGTGCCCTTATCCTAAGCTAACAGAGGTTAGGATAAGAGAACAGAAACGGGACAGTGTGTCAATTCCGCGATCGGCTGCCATTTTCCAGTACGACGAATTTTGGCCTTAGGTGGAGTATACGTCAAAATGCGACGTTCTATTTGAGGACGGGTTGGTACCAGAGAGAGGACGATGGAGACGGTGGCTGCTGCTCTGAGGACTCCCCCTTGAGTCCAGCGTCGCCACAAGTACACCTTCCACCCACACCAAGAGCCGCGGCAGGTGGCGGCTGCTAGACTAAATCGGTTCCTTGTTACGTCTATAAACTACCATTTACGCCGCGGCTCCTCGTTCCAAGCCACGGTGACAAAGGACATGACGTCGCCATCATGGGGCATGACCTCGGTCACCTCCTCAGTCCCTCATCAGGTGCTCAGGGAATCAACA
Source organism: Procambarus virginalis (assembly GCA_020271785.1). Classification (NCBI taxonomy): domain Eukaryota; kingdom Metazoa; phylum Arthropoda; class Malacostraca; order Decapoda; family Cambaridae; genus Procambarus; species Procambarus virginalis. Next base: position 10,925 of record WNGS01158242.1, read on the forward strand.
CTACTGTCTCAGCACGACGCTTCGTGTGCAGGTTTTAGTGTTCATATGTAAATACTTTGTGTTACCGTATGCAGGCGATGAGTCACAATAACGTGGCTAAATTATGTTGACCAGACCACACACTAGAAGGTGAAGGGACGACGACGTTTCGGTCCGTCCTGGACCATTCTCAAGTCGATTGCGACTTGAGAATGGTCCAGGATGGACCAAAACGTCGTCGTCCCTTCACCTTCTAGTGTGTGGTCTGGTCAACTTCGTGTTACCCTTATTTTTGTGTTAAAGTTTATACATGTGTTATTGTTCTTTTGTGTGATAGCCAAGTGTGTGTGTGTCCAATTAGGGGTATTGAGGATTTGTCATGATATTTGCTTATTTTGATATTAGAATAAATGGTCATAATTTTCCTCGGGGTATTCCTTCACTCCTCTGCAATTTTCACACCGCAAAATCCAATGCGTTGTTTATTTTATTTTAATGGGAAGTGTGTGTGCCATATTGCACCTGCCCAGTATGGCCGCTGAACCGTTGTCACGTCACACACACCTTTTGGCTATTTTGTAAACATTATGTAAAGCAATCGCCCCTCAATTGGTTAACTAAAACGACATTTTACTTAATACTATATCTTCTTGATATTATTTTTAGATGATTTCGGGGCTTTTTTTAGTGTTCCCTGGTCCTCGACCAGGCCTCCACCCCCAGGAAGCAGTCCGTGAAAGCTGACTAACACCCAGGTACCTATTTTACTGCTAGGTAACAGGGGCATAGGGTGAAAGAAACTTTTGCCCCTTGTTTCTCGCTGTCGCCCGGGATCGAACCCGGGACCACAGGATCACAAGTCCAGCGTGCTGTCCGCTCGGCCGACCGGCTCTACTACTAGATCAAGATTTTTACTAAATTCTCAATACTTGGCTTGACATTTCGGACTTAGTCTTGCCTAACTCTTGTTAGTCTAGTAGGTAGTCAACTACATTTCCGTGTCAATATTTTATTGTACCTGGTTTGTGCCTGGATGGGTTCTGTACGTCTATTTCCCAAGCCAAGCCCAGGGTGCCAGGCTTGAATTGCGAGAGTTTGGTCCAACAGGCCGTTGCTTGGAGCGGCCCGCAGACCCGTTGGTAGAGCAATTCTTGCAGAAAACTGTCCAAGGCATTGCTACTTTTCCAGATTTGTATTTGCATTCGTCATTGTATTTTAGTTCAATTCTCTCGGATGTTTTCACCCACAGATTCACAGCCAAGAGGATCCAGCATCCATGGCAAAAGAAAATAAATCTGAAAATGGGTTATTCAATTCTTCTTTCAATGAATACCAGATAACTCAGTCTCCATCAACTCAGATCAAGATCTTAAAAATATCCAATTATTACTGTTAACTCAGGCATGGCCTTGAAGAACTTCTTTTGTAAACTGGTTTAAAAAATACAATTTTTTTTATTCCTTCAGTAAAAAGCTTTCAGGGCATGTTTGCAATCTACCAATGAACATTATTTGCGTTGAAGTTGAAACTTCATTCTGTTTAAGAACAAATCCAACCATTCAGTAGCTGTTACGTTTGTTTGTTTTTTATTTGCTAAAGCCTCCTCCTCATCTCCACACTTCAAGAAACTATTGAATCTTATAGGTTAACAAATCTGGTTAAGCAGTTTCCTTTTGAAAGTCAACTTCTGTGGGAATAAGTAAGTCTAATGTGCTACTATTTATTTTCACAATAAAGCTTCCCAAAATGTTTGTTAAAATCGGTGTGTGAGTTAATTGTATTAACTATTTAAAGACCTGTTTCCAATGATTCGTGAAGAGCTGGAGTAATAATTTTGGCTACTGAATAATGGCGGTGTATGACACAATGATGGTGGTGTATGACACAATGATGGTGGTGTATGACACAATGATGGTGGTGTATGACACAATGATGGTGGTGTATGACACAATGATGGTGGTGTATGTCACAATGATGGTGGTGTATGACACAATGATGGTGGTGTATGTCACAATGATGGTGGTGTATGACACAATGATGGTGGTGTATGACACAATGATGGTGGCGTATGACACAATGATGGTGGTGTATGACACAATGATGGTGGTGTATGACAATGATGGTGTGTATGACACAATGATGGTGGTGTATGACACAATGATGGTGGTGTATGTCACAATGATGGTGGTGTATGACACAATGATGGTGGTGTATGACACAATGATGGTGTGTATGACACAATGATGGTGGTGTATGACACAATGATGGTGGTGTATGACACAATGATGGTGGTGTATGACACAATGATGGTGGTGTCTGACACAATGATGGTGGTGTATGACACAATGATGGTGGTGTATGACACAATGATGACAGTGTATGACACAATGATGGCGGTGTATGACACAATGATGGTTGTGTATGACACAATGATGGTGGTGTATGACACAATGATGGTGGTGTATGACACAATGATGGTGGTGTATGACACAATGATGACAGTGTATGACACAATGATGGCGGTGTATGGCACAATGATGGTGTATGACACAATGATGGTGGTGTATGACACAATGATAGCGGTGAATGATACAATGATGGTGGTGTATGGCACAATGATGGCGGTGTATGGTACAATGATGGTGTATGACACAATAATAGTGGTGTATGACACAATGATAGTAGTGTATGACACAATGATGGTGTATGACACAATGATGAGTATATGAGACAATGATGGCAGTGTATGACACAATGATGGTGTATGACACAATGATGGTGGTGTATGACACAATGATGGAGTATGGCACAATGATGGTGTATGACACAATGATGGTGGTCTATGACACAATGATGGTGGTGTATGACACAATGATGGTGGTGTATGACACAATGATGGTGGTGTATGACACAATGATGACAGTGTATGACACAATGATGGTGGTGTATGACACAATGATGGTGGTGTATGACACAATAATAGTGTATGACACAATGATGGTGGTGTATGACACAGTGATGGTGTATGACACAATGATGGTGTATGACACAATGATGGTGGTGTATGACACAATGATGGTGGTGTATGACACAATGATGGTGTATGACACAATGATGGTGTATGACACAATGATGACAGTGTGTGACACAATGATGGTGTATGGAGTGAACGATATGGAAGAAAGTGCAAGATTGATCCAGTGAAGGGCAGAGGTGCCATAGGCACAATCAGAGAACACTGTATAAACATCAGAGGTCCGCGGTTGTTCAACATCCTCCCAGCGAGCATAAGAAATATTGCCGGAACAACCGTGGACATCTTCAAGAGAGAACTGGACTATTTCTAAGAGAAGTTCCGGACCAGCCGGGCTGTGGTGGGTATGTGGGCCTGCGGGCCGCTCCAAGCAACAGCCTGGTGGACCAAGCTCTCACAAGTCGAGCCTGGCCTCGGGCCGGGCTTGGGGAGTAGAAGAACTCCCAGAACCCCATCAACCAGGTACCAGGTATCAACCAGGTATGACACAATGATGGTGTATGACACAATGATGACAGTGTATGACAAAATGATGGTGGTGTATGACACAATGATGTCAGTGTATGACACAATGATTGTGGTGTATGACACAATGATGGTGCATGACACAATGATTGTGGTGTATGACACAATGATGGCAGTGTATGACACGATGATGGCAGTGTATGACAAAATGATGGTGTATGACACAATGAGGGCGGTGTATGACACAATATGGCAGTGTATGACACAATAATGGTGGTGTATGACACAATGATGGTAGTGTATGCATAATGATGACATTGTATGACACAATGATGGTGGTGTATGACACAATGAGGCAGTGTATGACATAATGATGACAGTGTATGACACAATGATGGCAGTGTATGACACAATGATGACAGTGTATGACACAATACAATGTATGACACTAGAGACATACATTTTTAAGTGATCAACAAATCCTGCATGTTCCCCCATCAGGGCTAGAGAGCCCCAGTTGTACAGGATATANAGTCGTAATTGCTAATGAAATCGGATGCAAATTCTTTGCTGCTTCGTCTCTCAGGAATTCTAGAGGCCATTGCTTGGGGCAGCAACAGAATTAGTTCCTGTGCTATTTAGTGTCGTTGGGTACTTGCTATTAATAACATTATACAAGTAAACACAACATTTACATCAACACAGTTGCTATTTTTTCTATTAATCTTTGACTTAAAACAGTTATGTTCTCGTCTTAGAAAATATTCAAAATGTTCGCTGTTGTGTTTCTTCATATTTCGTTTCTAGAAGCCGGCGATGTTTGGCTGTCTTCGTACTTCTGTTGGACGATGTTAATAACAGAGAACACACTGAGACTCCTGTTCTTCACAGACCTTGTATATCTACTGAACACTTGTTCATCACATATTTACAGCTTTTGCCTTCTGACAGAAACCCGTGAATATTGGAAAACCGTATAATTATCACTGATGAGTTAGTGATTTGTTCGATTTGAACGTGTTCCACCTTCACTGGGAGAATATACCAGTAGAGCACTGTGTACTGGTACCAGTAGAGCACTGTGTACTGGTACCAGTAGAGCACTGTGTACTGGTACCAGTAGCTTAATATTTTGATCTCACTACATTCAGAAGGGTGGACCACATGACCTTGTAGAGAGTGGGTCAGGTAATGAACGGGTATAGACTCTTTTTTTTCACTTGGAGAAAATATGGATATTAAAGTATATCAGAAACTTTCATTTTGTTTCCTGTATTAAGGTATACATAGCTTACTGGTAAGTGCTTAATTTTTGTTTCAACTACCTTACATTTATAATGCGGTTATCTTTCGTTGGTTCCGAGGATCAACGTCCCACGGCCCGGTTCCCGTCAGGCCTTCTGGTTGCTGGACTGGTCAACCAGACTGTAGGACGCGGCTGCTTGCAACCTGACAGATGAGTCCACAGCCTGGTTGATCAGGTATCCTTTGGAGGTGTTTATCAAGTTCTCTCTTGAACACTGTGAGGGCCGGCCGTTTGTCCCTTATGTGTAGTGGAAGCGTGTTGAACAGTCTCGGCCCTCTGATGTTGATAGTTCTCTCTTCTGAACACTGTGAGGGGTCGGCCAGTTATGCCCCTTATGTGTAGTGGAAGCGTGTTGAACAGTCTCGGGCCTCTGATGTTGATAGTTCTCTCTTGAACACTGTGAGGGGTCGGCCAGTTATGCCCCTTATGTGTAGTGGAAGCGTGTTGAAAGTCTCGGGCCTCTGATGTTGATAGTTCTCTCTTGAACACTGTGAGGGGTCGGCCAGTTATGCCCCTTATGTGTAGTGGAAGCGTGTTGAACAGTCTCGGGCCTCTGATGTTGATAGTTCATTCTTGAACACTGTGAGGGGTCGGCCAGCTATGCCCCTTATGTGTAATGGAAGCTTGTTGAACAGTCTCGGGCCTCTGATGTTGTTAAAGTTCTCTCTCAGAGTACCTGCTACCTCAGAGTACTCAGAGTACAGAGTACCTGTTGCACCTCTGCTCTTCAACGGGGTATTCTGCACATCCTGCCATGCCTTCTGGTCTCATGTGATGTTATTTCTGGGTGCAGGTTTGGGACCAGCCCCTCTACTATTTTCCACGTGTAAATTATTATGTATCTCTCCCGCCTGTGCTCAAGAGAATATATATTTAATAGTGATAACATTCAAGATAATCTAGATGTTTTTATTCAGTAGATTCTGACAATATGAGAGATTAACACGCTCTCCAGGTCAGCAATTTCTCCAGCATTGAAAGGGGCTGTTATTGTGTAACAGTATTCCACCCCAGAGAGCACTAGCGTTGTAAAGTATCTTTATTTCTTATCTACCATTTCTTGTTTGAGAAATTCTTACTATCTAACCTGGCCTTTTTTGCAGCTGTGACGGCTACTTTTTTGTGTACTTTAATTTAAAGTAAGGTGTTCCAGACCAATTACTCCAAGATTTTTTATATTACTGTTTTGTTTTGTATTGTGTTCTGAAACCGTTTTATATGTGGTTTCTATTTTGATTTTCGTTTTTTCATAGCGCATGAGCTGGAACTTATCTAAACACCATATTTTTTCTATGGTCCATTGAAAGACCTGATTTACATGTGATTGGAGGTTTGCCGTGTCCTCTATGTTGCCTACTCTCATGAAGATCCTAGTGTCATCTGCAAAGGATGATACAGTGCTATAGGTTGTGTTCCTTGTCTATGTCCGATATGAGGATGAGAAAAAGTACAGGTGCAAGCACAGTACCCTGGGGAACTGTACTGGAGCAAGCACAGTTCCTGGGGGACTGTACTGGAACAAGCACAGTACCCTGGGGACTGTACTGGAGCAAGCACAGTACCCTGGGGACTGAGCACTTCACGGTTGATGATCCGAATTTTATTTTGTTAACTATTACACTCTAGATTCTGTTCGTTAGGAAATTTGTCTTCCATAGCATCTAGTGCCATGTATAGTGGTTCAGCAACTGTGACAGGCAAGAGTGCCCTGTTCTGAGCCCATGTTATCCGGGGTTATGGAGATGCTGTGATTCCATGTATTTTGTGATCCTACGTCCTAACACTCAAAGATTGGTCTGATCTGTTTTGTTAGTGCAATTGTGATTCTTTTTTGCCTCTACATTATTGCTTCCTTTGTGGATTGGCTGTATCTCCCAGTTTCAAGTATACCAGGATCGCAAATTATCTAGGCACCGTAGGGAGCCTAGCGGATAGCACACTGGACTTGTGGTCCTGGGTTCGATCCGGGCGCCGGCCGGGAGAAACAATGGGCATTTTCTTTTACCCTATGCCCTGTTACCTAGCAGTAAAATAGGTACCTGGGTGTTAGTCAGCTGTCACGGGCTGCTTCCTGGGGGGGAGGCATGGTCGAGGGAACGGGCCGCGTGGACACTAAAGCCCCAAAATTATCTCAAGATAACCTCAACATATCTCAAGATAACCGTCTTCAAAAAAATGTCAAAGACCATGGACAGGGTTTTTTTTTTTTTTGCAATTTTGGTGAATATAGATTTCCGGGAATTCCAGGAATCAGGGCCTAGTGCAGGGTGGCCATGTTCCTCACTCATGGCCTTCAAGTGACCATGAGTGAACACATGGCCACTGCACTGTCCAGTGGAGTCAGGTGATGTATATACATGATATTATACATCATGTATAATCATCATCAAATCATGTATTATACATGATGTGATGATGATAAACATTCATGTAGAACAATTGGTTTCGTTCTCGACACAAGTGGAATCCCAGGTTCGATTCATGGACGGGGGTGGTTGGCATGTTTCCTTTCACCTAATCCCGCTGTTCATCCAGCATTAAATAGGTACCCTGAAATTTGTCAACTGTTGTGAGGGTTGCATCCTAGGGGGGGGGGGAAGGGGGGAAGTCTAAAGCACAAATGTACACAGGCTTCTTGTCCCCCCCCCCCCCCCCGAAAAAAACATTATTATATATCTTGTGTATTCAGGGATTCACTAAAAACTGAATTACATTTTATTCTCAGTATTTATCTCCTGTCTTTGTTCATATGTTCCAAAGCTGAACATTAGAAGAGATGAACGTTCCCTCTCCTGTGAACAGGACTCCAGGCTAGATGAACAGTTTGTTTCACACTCTGCATGAGAAACACATGTTTAGGATTCCTCTCTATTTCACTGATGGCCTTTTGCTCTCTTTCCCCTTCTTGGATTCAAAATGATTCTTGTAACTGTTGCTTAAGCGTTTCTATATTCACTTCACAGTCGTTCTTGTCCTTCTTAAGACAAGGGTGGAGCGGTCTGTTATTTGTTCTCTTCATCTGCAGAGGAATACAGTTCTTGTTCCAATTTGCATCTTTTTCTCTCTTTTTTCTAAGTGGAACCATAATACCACTATATGGAATAGTTTAATAGTCAATCCATATAGTATATGGTTTGGGAATATTGTTAATGCTATTATGCCTAGTTTCTCGAGGCTATATTTGAAAAAAAATACAACATTTTGAGGAAAAGCTCAATTATTATAAAGTCAATTCTCGATATTAATCCCGCAATGAAACATTCAGAAAACCAATTATCGTGTTCACAGCTGATGGTTTTGACACCAATCACATCCCCGATTGTCCCATGGTGTCATCAGAGCCAATCAGAACGTTTATGAACATGACCACAAAATGACATTATTGCCACCAAGAAACATGAAATTTCGAAAGGTTATCTTCAGCAGCCTTTTCCTGAGTAATATTATAACTTAGCCTGAGGATATATATATATATATATAATATGTATATATATATATATATATATATATATATATATATTATATATATATATATATATTATATGTGTGTGTGTGTGAGAAGCTGCATGAACGCGCAAGCCATATATCACTAAGAACTCTTTGACCCGGCCAGATTCGAACCCATGCCGTCCAGGATCACCCCTAAACGTACACAGTACCGTGACCACCGCACCAATGATGGTGCGGTGGTCACGGTACTGTGTTACGTTTAGGGGTGATCCTGGACGGCATGGGTTCGAATCCTGGCCGGTGTCAAAGAGTTCTTAGTGATATATATATATATATATATATATATATATATATATATATATATATAATATATATATATATATATATATATATATATATAACTGAAAACTCACTCCCCAGAAGTGATTCGAACCCATACTGCCAGAAGCAATGCATCTGATGTGCAGGATCCCTTAACCACTCGACCACAGTTCGAGTCACTTCTGGGGTGTGAGTTTTCAGTTGCTATATAACTGGAGACCGTTCAGGCTTGTTCATATATATATATATATATATATATATATATATATATATATATATAATATATTATATATATATATATCGTACCTAGTAGCCAGAACGCACTTCTCAGCCTACTATGCAAGGTCCGATTTCCTAATAAGCAAGTTTTCATGAATAATTGTTTTTGATACCTAACCTACCTAACCTAACCTAACTTTTTCGGCTACCTAACCTAACCTAACCTATAAAGATAGGATAGGTTAGGTTAGGTAGGTTGGTTAGGTTCGGTCATATAACTACGTTAATTTTAACTCCAATAAAAAAAATTGACCTCATACATAATGAAATGGGTAGCTTATCATTTCATAAGAAAAATTAGAGAAAATATATTAATTCATGAAAACTTGACTTATTAGGGAAATCGGACCTTGCATAGTAGGCTGAGAAGTGCGTTCTGGCTACTAGGTACGACATATATATATATATATTATATATCTATATATATAGATATTATATATATATATTATATATATATATATATATATATATATATATATATATATATATAAGTTTGTGAGGGTACCACCTCTGGTGCCAATGTGGGGACCCATAGCCTCGGAGAAGAAAATAAAACGTATTCAAAGGAGACCTTGTGGTTTCTCACTGAACACTAATTTTCTTCTCCTACCACCCCATTCTTTTGTATGTACACATATATATTTGCTTTATTTGAACTGTGTTACAAAAAAGAGTTACATATAGTTACAAAGATGGTTATCATAGGCTGTCGAGTTCCTCCAGCTCCTCAGATGGCGGGCAGGACCCTGGATGCAGTGCGCATTTCCCCTCTGTATCGCCACGCTGAGGCGCTGGAAAAGAAAGCTGGCAGCTCTAGGGTCCCTTGTTGTTTCAATGAGCCTAGAACCCAGTTCCTTCAAAAAACTGGTAGCACTTTTACCCCAGGCGCCGAGTGTCTCAGAAGCAATGGGGACAAAATTGTAGTGGTGATCAAGTTCTCTATACTTACGGGATTTGGCTGCTTCCCTGTGGGTGGCAGCGCCACCTGGTTGTGCAACACTGAGGTCAATGTAGGTGTTAGCCAGGGTTGATACGCACGTGTAGTCCCATACCAACTGCTTGCCATTCTTCCAGGGTTCACTGGATAATATATATATATATATATATATATATAATATATATATATATATATATATATATATATATATTATATATAATATTATACATATATATATTATATATATATATATATATAGATATATATTATATATATATATATCTTATACGAATATTATACACGAATTTTCTCGATTTTCCTTATGTTTCTTTTACTGGTGACGGTAAATGAAAAATAAATTCTCCAAAATTCATTTTTTATTTCTAGTCTGCGCGACCTTGAGCGCGTTTCGTAAAACTTATTACATTTTCAAGACTTTTGTTTATCCACACACACAACTTATGACTGAAACAGCATTTTGGCTCTTATACCTGCAATTTGGGTGAGGTGATGTAATACAATAGTGGGGTGAAAAAACAAACTTTCAACAAAACATAGAACACGAAACAATGGGTAGTTGGGTAACAGATAGAAGTTGGGTACAGAACTGCAGAAGGCCTATTATCCCATATTTCCTGATGTTTCTATATTGGAGCGGAGTCTTGAAGTTGGTAGAATATAGTTGTGGCGTTAATTGCTGTTGATTGCTGGTGTTGACTTCTTGATGTGTAGTGCCTCGCAGATGTCAAGCCGCATGCTGTCGCTGTATCTATCAATGATTTTTGTGTTGTTTGCTAAGATTTCTCTGGTGATGGTTTGGTTTGTGGAAAGAGAGTATATGTTCCTTAATGGAGCCCTGTTGCTTATGCATCGTTAAACGCCTGGAAAGAGATGTTGTTGTCTTGCCTATATACTGAGTTTTTGGGGCTTACAGTCCCCAAGAGGACATTTGAAGGCATAGACGACGTTTGTCTCTTTTAGAGCGTTCTGCGCTCGTGTCTGGAGAGTTTCTCATTAGCAAAGATTAATCAGGTGTAATTGGCCTGTTATGTTGAACAATGTCCTTCTGTGTTGGCATCGTTATGTTCTGGTCTTGTCCTTAGTCTCATGGTAGGTAGAGTAAATAGTTCCGTGATTTGGGTGTTCATGGTAGGTTGTTCTATTCTTATGTGAATTGCTTCAAGAATTTGTAATCTTGCATCCTGGGCTTTGTCTATTATACAGGTATTTTGTTAAACATTTCTCTTGTTAGGGTGATGTCATGGGCTTGTCTCATGTGATTCCTGGGGGCACCGGATTGAAGATGACAGGTCAAACGCCTCGTCAGCTTGGTCGACGTCATACCTATGTACTTAGAGTGAAGGTTACATCCTTCGTGGGGGCAAGTGTACATGTATACAACGCTTGACTGCTGTAGAGGGTTCTCTGTCGGCTTCGGGCTGCTTTTTGATAAGGAGTTCGAAAGTCTTCTTGGTTTTGTTGAATATGATCAGGTCAATGTTTTGGTTAGGAATAATGCTTCTTACTCCTTTACGGATTATTTCTTTCATTATTCTTTCCTCTTTTATATGTTCACTGTGCATGGTTGATTTGTAATATAATTTTATTGAAGGTATTGTGGTTTCTATTCTCGGTTTATGATTATACCAACGGTCCAAGTGTCTTCTTATAGCAGCGTTTATTTCCGCGTTACTATATCCATTGTTCACCAATACCTGAGTTACTCTTTCAAACTCTCTACTCACGTTGCTCCATTCAGAGCAGTGGGTAAGCGCTCGACGAATATAAGCATTGAGAACACTGGTTTTGTATCTTTGGGGGCACTCACTTCTACCGTTCAGGCATAATCCTATGTTGGTGGGCTTCGTATATACGTTGGTGCTTAAAGAGGTTCCTGTTTTTGTTATTAGTACATCCAAGAATGGCAGACTGTTATTTTCACTATTTTCATGTGTAAATCGGAGTACTGACTCTCTCTCTCTACATGGCTTTTTAGATCAATTAGTTCATCTGAGTCTTTTACTATTACGAATATGTCATCTACATAACGGCAATATACAGTTGGTTTTTGTCTGCTACTGAAGACTCTGTCTTCGATGGTTCCCATATAAAAATTAGCAAATAAAACTCCTAAGGGAGAGCCCATTGCTACTCCGTCTATTTGTAGATACATGTCTCCTTGTGGACTGATGAAAGCGGCTTCCTTTGTACATGCTTCGAGAAGACTCTTCAAGTGTGGCTCAGGTATGTCTAATTTGGGGGTGCTCTCGTCTCTGTATACTCTGTCCAGTATCATTCCTATGGTTGTGTCGACTGGGACGTTGGTAAATAGGGATTCCACGTCCAGGGAAGCAATGATTCCATCGGGCTGGGTAGATTTGATTAATTGTAGGAAATCTGCTGATGATTGTAGACTATACTTACTTGGAGTGCATGGAGTTAGGAGCTCGTTAAGTCTTTTTGCCAGGTGATAGGTTGGAGTTGGAATTTGGCTGATTATAGGGCGTAGTGGGTTACCTGGTTTGTGTGTCTTAACATTGCCATAGGCATATCCTAAGCCATAGTCGCCTTGAAGTTTAGTGAAATGCAAACTACCTTTCCTTGCAGTAATTGTTGTGTTTACTTTCCGTTTAAGGTCTTCCACAGGGTTCCTCGTGATTCGTTGAAATTTGGAGTCATCACTAAGGATGTCGCTAATTTTCTTCATGTATTCTTGGGTAGGAATCAATACATATGCTGCTGTCTTGTCGACTTTTCTTATTGTTACGTCTTTCAGATTTTTTAGTTGTTTTGCTGCTTCTTTGAGTCGTGGGGTTAAGATTGTAGATGAATTTGTTCCTCGTTTTTTCCCCGCTTATGTTAGTAGTTCAGCCTGAAATGTGTCAGTGGTGATGACTTTTTTTTTTTGTCTTCTAGCTTATGGATGTCGTCCAGAAGCATTTCGATTTCCAGGCGTTTTTGATGCATCTTTGGTTTAGATATTCATATCAAAACCAAAATTCTTTTCACTTGAGAATGAACCATGGAGGTTCGAAACGTTGCGCAAATTGTATAAATAAGTGTAATACATTCTATAGTAATTCACTTTTTTCTTCACCTTGAAACTACGAAAATGAGTTTTGTAGAACTCCTCTTTCAGCTAAGCCCTGATGCTAGGAAAATAGTTAGAGGGATAGAAGCCCTAAATCAGAAGATAGTAAGATAAATACAGAATATGCGGTCACATTCAATGAGACATATATATATATATATATATATATATATATATATATATATATATATATATATATATATATATATATATATACATGTATATATATATATATATATATATATATATATATATGTATATATATATATATATATAATGTATATATATATATATATATATATATATATATATATATATATATATATATATGCCCAACTTGCCTAAACACGCAAGAGTAGTTATTCAACTATAGAACACTTTCCCACCAGGAGACTCGAACCCTAGCCAGCACAGAAGCCTTCCAGCCACTGGCATAACAGGTAACGCCTTAACCCACTGCACCACGCTCAGAGCCTTAAAAGAGATGGTAATTTCGGGGTATTTCAACATTCCAAAGACCACCACCTCCCAAGACCACTAGAGCAAGTGAGGGGTCAAATTTACGTTTTTTCATCAAGTCCCTGTTGAATATGGGAAGATACTGTGTCTATGATTAATGCCCAACTTGCCTAAACACGCAAGAGTAGTTATTCAACTATAGAACACTTTCCCACCAGGAGACTTGAACCCTAGCCAGCACAGAAGCCTTCCAGCCACTGGCATAACAGGTAACGGCTTAACCCACTGCACCAGGCTCAGAGTCTTAAAAGAGATGGTAATTTCGGGGTATTTTAACACTCCAAAGACCACCACCTCCCAATTACCATCGCCGAAATTACCATCTCTTTTAAGGCTCTGAGCATGGTGTAGTGGGTTAAGGCGTTACCTGTTATGCCAGTGGCTGGAAGGCTTCTGTGCTGGCTAGGGTTCGAGTCTCCTGGTGGGAAAGTGTTCTATAGTTGAATATATATATATATATATATATATATATATATATATATATATATATATATATATATATATATATATGTGAACAAGCCTGGTCCCCAGGACTATATGCAACTGAAAACTCACACCCCAGAAGTGACTCGAACCCATACTGCCAGGAGCAACGCAACTGGTATGTACAGGGACGCCTTAATCCACTTGACCATCACGACCGGACATAAGGAAGAGATAGCCAAAGCTATTTGAACCACTTCCCCGCCGGCACTCGGATGGTAATCTTGGGCATAGCATTTTATCAAATCACCTCATTTTTGGGGGCAACACATGAGGAACACAAATGCGAACACGCCTGAATGGTCCCCCAGAACTATATGCAACTGAAAACTCACACCCCAGAAGTGACTCGAACCCATACTGCCAGGAGCAAGGCGCATCTGGGATCCTCTCGGACATAGGTTCGAATCCTCATCACGCACCTTGTGGATTTGTCATGTGATTATGTTTATCTGCATGTTTTAATAAGGTTCTCCCACTCTTCCCATTTTCTTTGTCTTTTCTCGTTTTATGAAGTCCCCCATTTCTTCGTATATTCTCGTGTTCTTTGTATCTTTCTGTTTTACACGTCTTTCATTTTCTCCCTCCCATTTTTACTTCCCATTTTCGGTCTTCCCCTTTCCTCTTTATTCAAATTTTCTCCCTCCTTCCCATTTTATATCTTCCGATGTTCTTTCCCTCTCTCCCCATTTTTTATCTTCCCATTCTCCCCATCTCTTCCCGTTTTCTCTCCCCTCTCATTTTCTCCTCTCTTCCCGTTTTTCTCAAGCCTCCTCCACATCTCTCCTCCAGCAATCCATACCGAGAGATGATCTTCCTTGACAAAGTGCCTCCCTCCCTCCCGATGAATATTTCAAAGTTATCGCTCGGCGAGAGTGATGTTATCGCCCGACAAGAGTGATGTTATAGCCGCTTTCCACCGCGCGTTGAGTGTAGATTCTTACCTGATAAAATGTGGTCATAGGTTCCCTGTTTTGGGACTGTGATACACTCAAGTTAATTGCTGTTTGTTGATATTTGATGAGCTTTGTGGCAGGGGTAAGAATTAGTTTTGAGATGGACTGGGGGTGTGGCAGTCAGCGTGGCCTAGCAATTGATCCCGCGTTCGGTTCCCGGGCAGGGCAAGATGTTTGACGGCCAGTTACACCTTTGAGTTAATTGGAACACATGGAGTTAGGCGACTGTTGTGGGTTACATCGTGGGGTAAGGTCAGTAGGGTAAGGATACCCCCTGATAAGCAAGATAGGCTTTGTTCGTCAGATAATAAGACACTATTTCTTGACTTCTACTTGAAGGATGACGTACAAGTGTCCTCATCTCACTCTCCCTCACCTCACTTTCCCTCACCTCACTCTCTCTCTCATCTCACTCTCCCTCACCTCACTCTCCCTCACCTCACTCTCCCTCACCTCACTCTCCTCACCTCACTTCCCAGACTGTCATCAACAATTGCTGTATTATGAACTGTTTTTGCTCCTCTTAATTTAATGTTTACTCTTGACATTTGGTGGAGTAGGAGTCACGTGTGTGCCAGAGCCCTCGTGAAGTTGGGTGTGTTTTTTTTTTTTTATTATTTTCTACCACAGACGTGGCCACACATTTACAATGCTAACCAGCATATATACATTTCTTCTGTCCTCATGGACAGGGTTAGAGATCAGTTAAAGTTGGGTGTAGTGGAAGCCAGGTGTTGATCCAGATTTCACCGAGACAAGATGCCAATCATTCAGGCTTACAGCAGGTGTCTATTTCTTGACACATCTTGTTGAGAAATTGCTTAATTACGCATCGTTCCCAGACTCCTGTTAATGACCCCAAAATGTCGCTATGAAGTGAGGAGGGGGATTATCTTGAGAGGATTGCGGGGCTAAGCGTCACCGCGGCCCGGTCGTTGACCAGGCTCCTTTCTGTTACACCCCCCCCCCCAGGACGCAGCCCGTAACAGCTGTCTAACTCTCAGGTACCTATTTACTGCTAGGTCAACAGGCGCATCAGGGTGAAAGGAGCTCAGCTCATTTATTTCCGCCTCCGCCGGGGATCGAACCCGGAAATTTAAGACTACGAATCCCGAGCGCTGTCCACTCAGCCATCAGCCCCCCCCCCACCCCAGGTTTTGGATGAATGTCATAAAGACGTTGTCCGCGCGTCTTGAAGATTCTGCCAGGTTTCAGGTATCCAAAAATGTCAGTACTGGCCTGGTCAAGGACCGGGCCGCGGGGACGCTAAGCCCCGGAAGCACCTCAAGGAAACCCAGTCACTTATACCTGACTATCTGGCTCTCTAGTTAGACAAGGACCAGCGGAGAGATATACAGCTCTCGCTCAGCTACAGTTTTCATATGTCGGTTTTGCTGTCAACAGATGACTATTCTTGTAGTGAAATGGTGTAGATGCTTTATCTAACTCTCCTGTCATAAGTGATGCCAGCACCAACCATAATAGGCAAGTCGACCTGATTATGGTCCCCGACGTCGTCTCTTCTTCTTCTGATGAGTGGTTTAGTCATCATATCTCCAACCACGTTACTGTGACTCATCGGCTGCATAATGGGAAGAGGGCTGACGTACGTTGTATTTTAGTGCATTGTAATCGCCATTGTGCTACACCTATAGAACCTCCATCAGTGACAAACTTGATGGGGTTGAATATTAATAATATAATGTTGCTAATGTGATTAATTAACGGACGCAGATTTACCTCAACCAGAATTTACCTCAACAGAACTCCATAACCGGCTGGGTTTTAGGGTTACCTTAAGCGGTGCATTAACACGAGACTACTATGTATATATGCTGGTTAGCATTGTAAATGTCTGGCCACGTCTGTGGTAGAAAATAAAAAGAAAAAAAAAAACGCAATTTTTCTAACACGGGTATCAAGAAGGTATCAAGCAAGTATCAAGTGTCAAGCAAGTATCAAGTATCAAGCAGGTGTCAAGTAAGTATCAAGCAAGTACCAAGCAGGTATCAAGCAAGTATCAAGCAGGTTTCAAGCAAGTATCAAGAAAGTATCAAGCAAGTATCAAGCAGGTATCAAGCAAGTATCAAGAAGGTATCAAGCAGGTGTCAAGCAAGTATCAAGAAGGAGTCAAGCAAGTATCAAGCAAGTATCAAGCAGGTATCAGGCAAGTATCAGGCAAGTATCAAGCAGGTATCAAGCAAGTATCAAGCAGGTATCAAGCAAGAATCAAGCAAGTATCAAGCAGGAGTCAAGCAAGTATCAAGCAAGTATCAAGCAAGTAACAAGCAGGTGTCAAGCACATATCAAGCAGGTGTCAAGCAAGTATCAAGCAGGTATCAAGCAAGTATCAAGCAGGTGTCAAGCAAGTATCAAGCAGGTGTCAAGCAAGTATCAAGCAGGTGTCAAGCAAGTATCAAGCAAGTATCAAGCAAGTATCAAGCAGGTATCAAGTATCAAGCAAGTATCAAGAAGGTGTTAAGCAGGTATCAAGCAGGTGTCAAGCAGGTATCAAGTATCAAGCAAGTATTAAGCAGGTATCAAGAAGGTGTCAAACAAGTATCAAGCAAGAATCAAGCAGGTATCAAGCAAGTATCAAGCAGGTATCAAGCAAGTATCAAGTAACAAGCAGATGTCAAGCAAGTATCAAGCAAGTATCAAGCAGGTATCAAGCAGGTGTCAAGCAAGTATCAAGCAGGTATCAAGCAAGTATCAAGCAAGTATCAAGCAAGTATCAAGCAGGTGTCAAGCAAGTATCAAGCAGGTATCAGGCAAGTATCAAGCAAGTATCAAGCAAGTATCAAGCAGGTATCAAGCAAGTATCAAGCAAGTATAAAGCAGGTATCAAGCAAGTATCAAGCAGGTATCAAGCAAGTATAAAGCAGGTATCAAGCAAGTATCAAGCAAGTATCAAGCAGGTGTCAAGCAAGTATCAAGCAGGTGTCAAGCAGGTGTCAAGCAAGTATCAAGCAGGTGTCAAGCAGGTGTCAAGCAAGTATCAAGCAGGTGTCAAGCACCCAAGCAACCTACCTAACCTATCGAGGCTGACGCATCGAAAACGTCGATATCAATGTGCTTTAAATTTGACCAATACGTCTCAATTTTAACGGATTACTAAATTCTCTATAAAAAAACGAGGTCTTACGTGGGAGAAAGTGTTGATGAAGTTAGTGGATGTTGCAACATATTGCAAATCTTTGTTGGACTTGAGGAGCCCCTGGTGCTTGAAGCCTCACCAGGATATTGCAAGATTTCCTAAGAAATTAATTAAGTAAAGCAACTTCCAGAAACTTTAATATTTTGCGGCCTTTTTTTTTTTTTTTGCCGTGCCGTAAAAATCTATATAAGATATTAAGGCCTTTGATGCAAAATTAATTACTCGATACATCTCTTGTAGGGCAAAAACGTCCTCTTGGCTCCGTGAGTGATTTTTCAAGACTGTCCTACTAAAGCGCTTCTCAAATTCATCAACTCATCAAAGGTTACACCGGACGGACTATTTTGTATACATATACTCACATACAACTCATGAGATGGACGACAAAAATAGTGTGAATGTGAAATTATTCATAAATTGAACATTAGATCAACAAGTGGCTATTAGAATTTAACCCAAGCAAGTGTAATGTTACAAGGGGTGAGAATAAGGGAAGGTGAAAGAGAAATGGGGGTTTGAGGGCCCTGGCCTGGATGGATTGACTGGGCGCAAATCGTTAACAATTCGCCTGTGTTCACTTTGGAGCATCGGAGCCTTGAACCAGAGACCAGACCAGCAGCAGCTTTACCTACACTAGCCAAGTGGTCGATGGTTCAAGTGAACGGTTATTGTCCCCCAGTGTGGTGGTTAGTAATGTGCAGGACCGGAGCGTGGGTCACCTAACTCCTTCGTGACACAGTGCCGCCACTCTGGCCACTGTCCACACTCTTCACTCTGTCCACTCTCTCCACTCTGGCCACTGTTCACTCTCCTCACTCTGTCCACTGTTCACTCTTTCCACTCTGTCCACTGTTCACTCTCTTCACTCTGTCCACTGTTCACTTTCTCCACTGTTCACTCTCTCCACTCTGTCCACTGTTCACTCTCTTCACTCTGTCCACTGTTCACTCTCTCCACTCTGTCCACTGTTCACTCTCTCCACTCTGTCCACTGTTCACTCTCTTTACTTTGTTCATCAGGATATCGAGGGTGAGACAACTGCACATCGGACTCACTGACAAATAAGGTGAGGGAAAGGAAAATGGCGTGCAAGGGTGACTGATGCCTCACCTTCACCTTACTGACTATGAGGAGACGTATTGGTCCTTCAAATTCCAGACGGTTAGAACGTCGACCAATCACAAGGAGGTATAGGCCTGTGACGTCACGGCCTCAGCGCCGCTCATGTATATGTCGACGCGTCAGTTGAAAACAAGAGATCATAGGAGGAGGACGTCAGCTGGTGTGCTCCGTATTTCCCATAATAAACTAGTCATGGGAGACGCTTGCTGAATTCCTGCGGTTCCTGGCCGGTGAAACAACCGCTCACACGTCTACGATCAGCATGAGAGTCGTAGCAGAAGCACTACATATCAAACAATCGCAACCTTTTACATCTGTCTCACACTGCAGTACATTCTGCCATCTTCAAGACCAAGGTGAAGTATCCACTTGGCTGCCACAGCCTCCACCAGAGTTCAGGAAGGTAAATTGCTCAAGTGCCACTTTGCACAACCCTTCCTGGTGATATATTTGTTTACTCAAGTTAACTTGCATACCTTCCACTTGTTTCTGCCTTTGACAATGTTGACATGATCAACGAAACGCATCTCTTAGTGTCAGATCATATATTATATATTGTTATGATAATCCCCTTCAAGAGAGATTTGGCCTGCTCTTTCCTATCATGTTACTTCAGTACATCTACAACATCTGATACTACAATCAAGAGTAGTACATCTTTAGTAGAATACGTTTCTACAGGGAGTATACGTACCATATACGTATCGCTCACTCCACTCCCCCCTCATCGCTGTCGCCACTTCACCCCGTCGATCACCAAACTGCCAATTCCAGCCAGCACGCTTCCCATTGGTGAATCGGCGTCTGCACTCGACTTCAGCGCCATCTGCATAGCCAATGACTGAGCGTGCACAGCCATTGGATTTAGAATGTTCTGTGCTCTCAAAGCTGATACAACTATCTAGTATACACTTGTGTAATAGTGGATGTTATCAGCCAGCGCATTATTCTCAGCACCTTTTAAATTAATTCATTTTTTGTCTTGTTCATTGTAGAGTAACGTAACCATTGTTTTATTTTATATTATTTTTGACTTTGTAATCTTGTTTTTTTGCACTGTACATAGCCAAGGGATTATCTTTGTTCATAGTTGTTTTTAAGTTAATTAAAATTTCATTGTTCATACGATTTATCTTGAGGTTATCTTGAGATGATTTCGGGGCTTCAGTGTCCCCGCGGCCCGGTCCTCGACCAGGCCTCCACCCCAGGAAGCAGCCCGTGACAGCTGACTAACACCCAGGTACCTATTTTACTGCTAGGTAACAGGGGCATAGGGTGAAAGAAACTCTGCCCATTGTTTCTCGCCGGCACCTGGGATCGAACCCAGGACCACAGGATCACAAGTCCAGCGTGCTGTCCGCTCGGCCGACCGGCTCCCTCATTTGTTTTTGCGTGTTTTGCGTGGATTTGTTTTGCGTGTTTTCCCTTTTACTTGACCACAGGAGGCAACAGCCTCCTGTGTCATTTTATTTCTAGTCTGTGGTTTTATTTCTAGTCTGACGTGATGCTTGAATGCGTTTCGTAATAACGTATTACATTTTTAAAGACTTAAGTTTACACACACACAACTTGTAACCGGAAAACACTTAACAGAGTTTTACTAATTTCTAACGCTAAACAGCTTGTCTTATATACTCGCATTTGGGTGAGGTGATATGTTGAAACAGTTTTGGATGAGGTGAAGAAACTTTTGACCAACACAAGACAGAACACGGCTCAAGGGGTATAAATTGGATAAGTGAAAGCGAAGAATGGAAGTAACTGCAAAAGGCCTATTGGCCTATATTTCCTCTTGATGCTTTTATATTGGTATGGAGTCTTGAAGTGGGTAGAATATAGTTGTGCATTAATTGGCTGTTGATTGCTGGTGTTGACTTCTTGATGTGTAGTGCCTCGCAGATGTCAAGCCGCCTGCTGTCGCTGTATCTATCGATGATTTCTGTGTTGTTTGTGAATACTTCTCTGGTGATGGTCTGGTTGTGGGAAGACATTATATGTTCCTTAATGGAGCCCTGTTGCTAATGCATTGTTAATCGCCTGGAAAGAGATGTTGTTGTCTTGACTATATACTGAGTTCTTTGAGGCTTACAGTCCCCAAGTGGACATTTGAAGGTATAGACGACGTTGGTCTCTTTTAAGGCATTCTGCTTTGTGTCTGGAGAGTTTCTCATGAGTAGGTTGGCCGTTTTTTTGGTTTTATAGTAAATGGTCAATTGTATCTTCTGATTTTTGTCTGTAGGGATAACGTTCCTATTAACAATATCTTTCAGGACCCTTTCCTCCTTTTTATGAGCTGTGGAAAAGAAGTTCCTGTAAAACAGTCTAATAGGGGGTACAGGTGTTGTGTTAGTTGTCCTTCAGAGGTTGCTTGGCGTTTCACCTTCCTTTTTATGATGTCTTCAACGAAACCATTGGAGAAGCTGTTGTTGACTAGGACCTGCCTTACCCTGAGCTGTGTCTGAGAGCACGGTCGACGTAAGCACGGTCTGTAGGGTTACTTGTTACTGTAAACTTGTTAACTTCCTTCTCAGGTGAACACGAACATAAGTTACAAGGTGAAGATTCCACCAAGATTCATTGATCAAACCCTTTTTATCAACCCAGACTTAATCAGGCCTCTGTCTCTGTCGCTATATCTGTCACTTTGTCTGTCCTCTCTGTCTATAAATAAATTAAATCAAATTAACATTTCCCGTTGACTGTGATGACATTGAGTACACCGTGTAACACAATCGTTGCTCCTGGGGGTCTTGATCTTGAGGTCATCTTGGTCTTGAGATGATTTCGGGGCTTTAGTGTCCCTGCGGCCCGGTCCTCGACCAGGCCTCCACCCCCCAGGAAGCAGCCCGTGACAGCTGACTAACTCCCGAGTACCTATTTACTCTTAGGTAACAGGGGAATCAAGGTGAAAGAAACTCTGCCCATTGTTTCTCTCCGGCGCCCGGGATCGACCGCGGGACCACAGGATCACGCGTCCAGTGTTCTGTCCGCTCAGCCACCGGCTCCCCCCTGGGTAGTGAATGTTATTTTCTATTTTTTCCACTCTCGTCCGTTCGACCTATGATAGTGTGGCTTGGTGTACTTCTTGCCCCAAAGGCAGATAGCGGGGAAACTTGTTAACGCCGCCTTGGAGACTCCTGTTGTAAGGGTTCCACGTGACGTCCATTAGTTCCTATGTGTTTCTTTAATTCAATTCAATCTGTCTTTATTATGCACCCCATACCCATCCCGTGGGTGGTGGTGTAAAGGGTTACAGAGGCACATAATCAGTTCAGGAACTGTACCCCATAGGTCGTTCAGTTAAGCAAGTGACAGGACATCATTTGCTAACTTGTTTAACTAGTTTAGTAAGTTAAAGATCATCAATTAAACCTTCGCATTTCTCCAGGGAGCTCGTTAACAATAAACTCATTCCTGGACACGTGTAAAGGTAAACCCTAATTTGTTTAAATAAGAACTTGTATGGTATCAACCTATTAACTGAGGTTACATCAAGCCCTTTCATCAGGTCCCCTGTATGATGGGTTATTCTGAGGTTATCTTCAGATGATTTCGTGGCTTAGCGTCCTAGCGGCCCGGTCCTCGACCAGGCCTCGTTTTTGTTACACATCCCCAGGAAGCAGCCCGGCACACCTGTCTAACTCCCAGGGGACCTATTTACTGCTAGGTAAACAGGGGCATCAGGGTGAAAAAAAACTACCCATTTGTTTCCGCCTTCGCAGGGGTTCGAACCAGGATCCTTAGAACTACTAATCCGGAGCGCTGTCCTCTCAGCCGTCAGGCCCCGGGTCACTACTGGACCCACTATCACAAACTCTTGATATCTATTCTGCCATCAGCTGTATCCTCCCCTCTAAGTGACATTCAAGGAGACTGAACCATCTTCAATATTGCACTCCTCTCCACACGTTGAGTCTAGCACATAGAGGCGTGAGGCTTCTTACCCAAGACTGGCCATTTCTCAGCCACAGTCGACCTCGATAACCCTCCCCCCTCCCTTTTGCAATCTTAACAACCTGTGACATGTTATTTCTCATGGTACAGGTGAGAAAAAACAACCAAATGGGACATTTGGAACAGCCTACCTGAAATTTGGACAAATTCTATAATATACAAATGTATGAAATAATATGAATGGGATAATACAATGGTTGCTAAAATAATGGGCACAAAATAGAGCAAGAAACAATGGATACAGAATACATTTAGAGACAGAAAGTCACGTGTACATCCTGGTTAGAAATTGATATATGTGACTAATTACTGAGTAACATAACAGTCATAAAAACGATAGATTGTTTCAAGTGTAAGCTAAACATATGTATGGGTGAGTTATACATATGTATGGGTGAGTTATACATATGTATGGGTAAGTTAAACATATGTATGGGTAAGTTAAACATATGTATGGGTGAGTTATACATATGTATGGGTGAGTTATACATATGTATGGGTAAGCTAAACGTATGTATGGGTAAGTTAAACATATGTATGGGTAAGTTAAACATATGTATGGGTGAGTTATACATATGTATTAGTGAGTTATACATATGTATGGGTGAGTTACACATATGTATGGGTAAGTTAAACATATGTATGGGTAAGCTAAACATATGTATGGGTAAGTTAAACATATGTATGGGTAAGTTTGGTTAGGTTTAAATAACAGGAGCGTTGCATGAGCCAATTGGCCTATCCTGTAGTTGACTATATTCTAAGATTATAATCTCCTGGGTTCGATTCCCATCCAAGCCGAGACGGTTGGTAAGTTCCCTTTCACCAGTTTCTTATGTTCACCTAGCAGTAAAATAGGTACCTGGGAATTGTGGGTTGCATCTATAGACACTAGAAGAGCATTAATAAGCCTAAAGAACCCATAACAGCCTAGGCCTAATGAATAAATATTCCCTAGACAATCCAACTTTACCATCCAGCTCCTCTAAAAGCAAAATTTCCCTCACAATATGGTTTAAAAAATTAAATAAAAAATAAAGCTTGAGAAAATATCGCTTAAAAACAATATGGCTTAAGAAAATATGTCTTAAAAACAAAATGGCTTAAGAAATATGTCTTAAAAACAATATGGCTTAAGAAAATATGTCTTAAAAACAATATGGCTTAAGAAAATATGTCTTAAAACAATATGGCTTAAGAAAATATGTCTTAAAAACAATATGGCTTAAGAAAATATGTCTTAAAAACAATATACCTAAAGAAAATATGTCTTAAAAACAATATACCTTAAGAAAATTGCAACTTAGCCCCCCCCCCGTTGCAACCGGATAAGCAACCAAACAATAACCAACCAGCCTCCAAAAGTGTAATTTTGCTGGGAGTCTGACTCGCCTCACAGGAGTAGTGTGTGTGAGGACGGGTTAACAGCAGCGTTTATGACCCGGCGTCTCCGGCCCCCACCAACATGAAATAGGAGGTGTTTCAGACCTGTTTCATCCTGGGTATTTATAGCCCCTCGTGGTGCTCCTGCGGCTGAGTTACAGCCCCCACAGCCCCCACAACCCCCCTCACAACCCCCTCACAACCCCCCTCACAGCGGGAAGTGTTGGGGGCTCCTGCTCTGTACTCAGGTGGTGGGGGAAAGCAGGCAGAGGATCTTGATATGAAAAAAGATATGGTCAAGGATAGCTAGTGGCCTGTGGTGTCAAGGATAGCTGGTGGCTTGTGGGTGTCAAGGATAGCTGGTGGCTTGTGGGTGTCAAGGATAGCTGGTGGCTTGTGGGTGTCAAGGATAGCTGGTGGCTCGTGGGTGTCAAGGATAGCTGGTGGCTTGTGGGTGTCAAGGATAGCTGGTGGCTCGTGGGTGTCAAGGATAGCTGGTGGCTTGTGGGTGTCAAGGATAGCTGGTGGCTTGTGGGTGTCAAGGATAGCTGGTGGCTTGTGGGTGTCAAGGATAGCTGGTGGCTCGTGGGTGTCAAGGATAGCTGGTGGCTTGTGGGTGTCAAGGATAGCTGGTGGCTTCGGGTGTCAAGGATAGCTGGTGGCTTGTGGTTGTCAAGGATAGCTGGTGGCTTGTGGGTGTCAAGGATAGCTGGTGGCTTGGGGTGTGAGGGTGAAGGATAGCTAGTGGCTTGTGGGTGTGAGGGTAAAGGATAGCTGGTGGCTTGGGGTGTCAAGGATAGCTGGTGGCTTGGGTGTGAGGGTAAAGGATAGCTAGTGGCTTGTGGTATGAGGGTCAAGGATAGCTGGTGGTTTTGGGGTGTCAAGGATAGCTGGTGGCTTGGGGTGTGAGGGTGAAGGATAGCTAGTGGCTTGTGGGTGTGAGGGTAAAGGATAGCTAGTGGCTTGTGGTATGAGGGTCAAGGATAGCTGGTGGTTGGGGTGTCAAGGATAGCTGGTGGCTTGGGGTGTGAGGGTCAAGGATAGCTGGTGGCTTGGGGTGTGAGAGTTAAGGATAGCTGGTGGCTTGTGGGTGTGAGGGTCAAGGATAGCTGGTGGCTTGGGGTGTGAGGGTCAAGGATAGCTGGTGGCTTGGAGTGTGAGGGTCAAGGATAGCTGGTGGCTTGGGGTGTGAGGGTCAAGGATAGCTGGTGGCTTGGAGTGTGAGGGTCAAGGATAGCATAGTGGCTTGGGGTGTGAGGGTCAAGGATAGCTGGTGGCTTGTGGGTGTGAGAGTTAGGGATAGCTGGTGGCTTGGGGCGTGAGGGTCAAGGATAGCTGGTGGCTTGTGGGTGAGGGTCAAGGATAGCATAGTGGCTTGGAGTGTGAGGGTCAAGGATAGCATAGTGGCTTGGAGTGTGAGTGTCAAGGATAGCTGGTGGCTTGTGGGTGTGATGGTCAAGGATAGCATAGTGGCTGTGGGTGTGAGGGTCAAGGATAGCATAGTGGCTTGGAGTGTGAGTGTCAAGGATAGCTGGTGGCTTGTGGGGTGATGGTCAAGGATAGCATAGTGGCTTGTGGGTGTGAGGGTCAAGGATAGCATAGTGGCTTGGGGTGTGAGGGTCAAGGATAGCTGGTGGCTTGGGGCGTGAGGGTCAAGGATAGCTGGTGCTTGTGGGTGTGATGGTCAAGGATAGCATAGTGGCTTGGGGCGTGAGGGTCAAGGATAGCTGGTGGCTTGGGGCGTGAGGGTCAAGGATAGCTGGTGGCTTGGGGTGTGAGGGTCAAGGATAGCATAGTGGCTTGGAGTGTGAGTGTCAAGGATAGCTGGTGGCTTGTGGGTGTGATGGTCAAGGATAGCATAGTGGCTTGTGGGTGTGATGGTCAAGGATAGCATAGTGGCTTGTGGGTGTGAGGGTCAAGGATAGCATAGTGGCTTGGGGTGTGAGGGGTCGAGGATAGCAGGTGGCTTGTGGGAGTTAGGACAAGCCACAGAGTCCCCGCAAATATATAGTGCGGCAGGACAATTTATCACCACCCATTTGGTAGTAAATCTGTCAACCG
>WNGS01158242.1:40362-54483 GCA_020271785.1 Procambarus virginalis
GGGATAATGGGGTGAAACATATGACATAAGAATAGAGGTAACCGCAGAAGGCCTTTGGCCCATACGAGGCAGCTGGCATCTACATACAAAGATTAATCCAGTGTAATTTGGCCTGTTATGTTGAACATTGTCTTCTGTGTTGGCATTGTTATGTTCTGGTCTTGTCCTTACTATATATGTTCACATATATTATATATATTTATATATATATGTGAACAACCTGGTCCCCAGACTATATGCAACTGAAAACTCACACCCCAGAAGTGACTCGAACCCATACTGCCAGGAGCAACGCACTGGTATGTACAGGGACGCCTTAATCCACTTGACCATCACGACCGGACATAAGGAAGGATAGCCAAAGCTATTTGAACCACTTCCCCGCCGGCACTCGGATGGTAATCTTGGCATAGCATTTTATCAAATCACCTCATTTTTGGGGGCAACACATGAGGAACACAAATGCGAACACGCCTGAATGGTCCCCAGAACTATATGCAACTGAAAACTCAAACCCCAGAAGTGACTCGAACCCATACTGCCAGGAGCAAGGCGCATCTGGGATCCTCTCGGACATAGTTCGAATCCTCATCACGCACCTGGTGGATTTGTCATGTGATTATGTTTATCTGCATGTTTTAATAAGGTTCTCCCACTCTTCCCATTTTCTTTGTCTTTTCTCGTTTTATGAAGTCCCCCATTTCTTCGTATATTCTCGTGTTCTTTGTATCTTTCTGTTTTACACGTCTTTCCATTTTCTCCCTACCATTTCTTACTTCCCATTTTCGGTCTTCCCCTTTCCTCTTTATTCAAATTTTCTCCCTCTCTTCCCATTTTCTATCTTCCGATTTTCTCCCTCTCTCCCCATTTTTTATCTTCCCATTCTCCCCATCTCTTCCGTTTTCTCTCCCCCTCTCCCCATTTTCTCCTCCCTTCCCGTTTCTCAAGCCTCCTCCACATCTCTCCTCCAGCAATCCATTACCGAGAGATGATCTTCCCTTGACAAAGTGCCTCCCTCCCTCCCGATGAATATTTTCAAAGTTATCGCTCGGCGAGAGTGATGTTATCGCCCGACAAGAGTGATGTTATAGCCGCTTTCCACCGCGCGTTGAGTGTAGATTCTTACCTGATAAATGTGGTCATAGGTTCCCTGTTTTGGGACTGTGATACACTCAAGTTAATTGCTGTTTGTTGATATTTGATGAGCTTTGTGGCAGGGGTAAGAATTAGTTTTGAGATGGACTGGGGGGTGGCAGTCAGCGTGGCCTAGCAATTGATCGCGCGTTCGGTTCCCGGGCAGGGCAAGATGTTTGACGGCTAGTTACACCTTTGAGTTAATTGGAACACATGTTAGGCGACTGTTTGTGGGTGCATCGTGGGGTAAGGTCAGTAGGGTAAGGATACCCCCTGATAAGCAAGATAGGCTTCGTTTGTAGATAATAAGACACTATTTCTTGACTTCTACTTGAAGGATGACGTACAAGTGTCCTCATCTCACTCTCCCTCACCTCACTTTCCCTCACCTCACTCTCTCTCTCACCTCACTCTCTCATCTCACTCTCCCTCACCTCACTCTCCCTCACCTCACTTCCCAGACTGTCATCAACAATTGCTGTATTATGAACTGTTTTTGCTCCTCTTAATTTAATGTTTACTCTTGACATTTGGTGGAGTAGGAGTCACGTGTGTGCCAGAGCCCTCGTGACGGGTAGTTTTTTTTTTTATTATTATTATTATTTTCTACCACAGACGTGGCCACACATTTACAATGCTAACCAGCATATATACATTTTCTTCTGTCCTCCATGGACAGGGTTAGAGATCAGTTAAAGTTGGGTGTAGTGGAAGCCAGGTGTTGATCCAGATTTCACCGAGACAAGATGCCAATCAATTCAGGCCTACAGCAGGTGTCTATTTCTTGACACATCTTGTTGAGAAATTGCTTAATTACGCATCGTTCCCAGACTCCTGTTAATGACCCAAAAATGTCGCTATGAAGTGAGGATGGGGGATTATCTTGAAAGGATTTCGGGGCTTAGCGTCACCGCGGCCCGGTCCTTGACGAGGCCTCCTTTCTGTTACACCCCCCCCCCCAGGACGCAGCCCGTAACAGCTGTCTAACTCTCAGGTACCTATTACTGCTAGGTCAACAGGCGCATCAGGGTGAAAGGAACTCAGCTCATTTATTTCCGCCTCCGCCGGGGATCGAACCCGGAAATTTAAGACTACGAATCCCGAGCGCTGTCCACTCAGCCATCAGCCCCCCCCCCCACCCCAGGTTTTGGATGAATGTCATAAAGACGTTGTCCGCGCGTCTTGAAGATTCTGCCAGGTTTCAGGTATCCAAAAATGTCAGTACTGGCCTGGTCAAGGACCGGGCCGCGGGGACGCTAAGCCCCGAAGCACCTCAAGGAAACCCAGTCACTTATACCTGACTATCTGGCTCTCTAGTTAGACAAGGACCAGCGGAGAGTTATACAGTTCGCTCAGCTACAGTTTTCATATGTCGGTTTTGCTGTCAATAGATGACTATTCTTGTAGTGAAATGGTGTAGATGCTTTATCTAACTCTCCTGTCATAAGTGATGCCAGCACCAACCATAATAGGCAAGTCGACCTGATTATGGTCCCCGACGTCGTCTCTTCATCTTCTGATGAGTGGTTTAGTCATCATATCTCCAACCACGTTACTGTGACTCATCGGCTGCATAATGGGAAGGGGCTGACGTACGTTGTATTTTAGTGCATTGTAATGGTCATTGTGCTACACCTATAGAACCTCCATCAGTGACAAACTTGATGGGGTTGAATATTAATAATATAATGTTGCTAATGTGATTAATTAACGGACGCAGATTTACCTCAACCAGAATTTACCTCAACAGAACTCCATAACCGGCTGGGTTTTAGGGTTACCTTAAGCGGTGCATTAACACGAGACTACTATGTATATATGCTGGTTAGCATTGTAAATGTCTGGCCACGTCTGTGGTAGAAAATAATAAAAAAAGAAAAAAAACGCAATTTTTCTAACACAGGTATCAAGAAGGTATCAAGCAAGTATCAAGTGTCAAGCAAGTATCAAGTATCAAGCAGGTGTCAAGCAAGTATCAAGCAAGTACCAAGCAGGTATCAAGCAAGTATCAAGCAGGTTTCAAGCAAGTATCAAGAAAGTATCAAGCAAGTATCAAGCAGGTATCAAGCAAGTATCAAGAAGGTATCAAGCAGGTGTCAAGCAAGTATCAAAAAGGAGTCAAGCAAGTATCAAGCAAGTATCAAGCAGGTATCAGGCAAGTATCAGGCAAGTATCAAGCAGGTATCAAGCAAGTATCAAGCAGGTATCAAGCAAGAATCAAGCAAGTATCAAGCAGGAGTCAAGCAAGTATCAAGCAAGTATCAAGCAAGTAACAAGCAGGTGTCAAGCACATATCAAGCAGGTGTCAAGCAAGTATCAAGCAGGTATCAAGCAAGTATCAAGCAGGTGTCAAGCAAGTATCAAGCAGGTGTCAAGCAAGTATCAAGCAAGTATCAAGCAAGTATCAAGCAGGTATCAAGTATCAAGCAAGTATCAAGAAGGTGTTAAGCAGGTATCAAGCAGGTGTCAAGCAGGTATCAAGTATTAAGCAAGTATTAAGCAGGTATCAAGAAGGTGTCAAACAAGTATCAAGCAAGAATCAAGCAGGTATCAAGCAAGTATCAAGCAGGTATCAAGCAAGTATCAAGTATCAAGCAGATGTCAAGCAAGTATCAAGCAAGTATCAAGCAGGTATCAAGCAGGTGTCAAGCAAGTATCAAGCAGGTATCAAGCAAGTATCAAGCAAGTATCAAGCAGGTGTCAAGCAAGTATCAAGCAGGTATCAGGCAAGTATCAAGCAAGTATCAAGCAAGTATCAAGCAGGTATCAAGCAAGTATCAAGCAAGTATAAAGCAGGTATCAAGCAAGTATCAAGCAGGTATCAAGCAAGTATAAAGCAGGTATCAAGCAAGTATCAAGCAGGTATCAGGCAAGTATCAAGCATGTATCATGCAGGTGTCAAGCAAGTGTCAAGCAGGTGTCAAGCAAGTATCAAGCAGGTATCAAGCAAGTATCAAGCAAGTATCAAGCAGGTGTCAAGCAAGTATCAAGCAGGTGTCAAGCAGGTGTCAAGCAAGTATCAAACAGGTGTCAAGCAGGTGTCAAGCAAGTATCAAGCAGGTGTCAAGCACCCAAGCAACCTACCTAACCTATCGAGGCTGACGCATCGAAAACGTCGATATCAATGTGCTTTAAATTTGACCAATACGTCTCAATTTTAACGGATTACTAAATTCTCTATAAAAAAACGAGGTCTTACGTGGGAGAAAGTGTTGATGAAGTTAGTGGATGTTGCAACATATTGCAAATCTTTGTTGGACTTGAGGAGCCCCTGGTGCTTGAAGCCCCACCAGGATATTGCAAGATTTCCTAAGAAATTAATTAAGTAAAGCAACTTCCAGAAACTTTAATATTTTGCGGCCTTTTTTTTTTTGCCGTGCCGTAAAAATCTATATAAGATATTAAGGCCTTTGATGCAAAATTAATTACTCGATACATCTCTTGTAGGGCAAAAACGTCCTCTTGGCTCCGTGAGTGATTTTTCAAGACTGTCCTACTAAAGCGCTTCTCAAATTCATCAACTCATCAAAGGTTACACTAGACGGACTATTTTGTATACATATACTCACATACAACTCATGAGATGGACGACAAAAATAGTGTGAATGTGAAATTATTCATAAATTGAACATTAGATCAACAAGTGGCTATTAGAATTTAACCCAAGCAAGTGTAATGTTACAAGGGGTGAGAATAAGGGAAGGTGAAAGAGAAATGGGGGTTTGAGGGCCCTGGCCTGGATGGATTGACTGGGCGCTAATCGTTAACAATTCGCCTGTGTTCACTCTGGAGCATCGGAGCCTTGAACCAGAGACCAGACCAGCAGCAGCTTTACCTACACTAGCCAAGTGGTCGATGGTCCAAGTGAACGGTTATTGTCCCCCAGTGTGTGGTGGTTAGTAATGTGTAGGACCGGAGCGTGGGTCACCTAACTCCTTCGTGACACAGTGCCGCCACTCTGGCCACTGTCCACACTCTTCACTCTGGTCACTCTCTCCACTATGTCCACTGTTCACTCTCTCTACTCTGTCCACTGTTCACTCTCTCCGCTTTGTCCACTGGTCACTCTCTCCACTCTGTCCACTGATCACTCTCTCCACTCTGTCCACTGTTCACTCTCTCCACTCTGTCCAGTGTTCACTTTCTCCACTCTGGCCACTGTTCACTCTCTCCACTCTGTCCAGTGTTCACTTTCTCCACTCTGTCCACTGTTCACTCTGTCCACTGTTCACTCTCATCACTCTGTCCACTGTTCACTCTCTTCACTCTGTCCACTGTTCACTCTGTCCACTCTGTCCATTGTTCACTCTCTCCACTCTGTCCACTGTTCACTCTCTTCACTCTGTCCACTGTTCACTTTCTCCACTCTGTCCACTGTTCACTCTGTCCACTGTTCACTCTCTCCACTCTGTCCATTGTTCACTCTCTTCACTCTGTCCACTGTTCACTCTCTCCACTCTGTCCACTGTTCACTCTCTTCACTCTATCCACTGTTCACTCTGTCCACTCTGTCCACTCTGTCCACTGTTCACTCTGTCCACTGTTCACTCTCTTCGCTGTTCACTATTCACTCTGTCCACTGTTCACTCTCTCCACTCTGTTCACTGTTCACTCTCTCCACTCTGTCCACTGTTCACTCTCTGTTCACTCTCTTCACTCTGTCCACTGTTCACTCTCTTCACTGTTCACTCTCTTCACTCTGTCCACTGTTCACTCTCTCACTCTCTTCACTCTGTCCACTGTTCACTCTGTCCACTGTTCACTCTCTCCACTCTGTCCACTGTTCACTCTCTTCACTCTGTCCACTGTTCACTCTCTTCACTCTGTCCACTGTTCACTCTCTCCACTCTGTCCACTGTTCACTCTCTTCACTCTGTCCACTGTTCACTTTCTCTACTGTTCACTCTCTCCACTCTGTTCACTGTTCACTCTCTTCACTCTGTCCACTGTTCACTCTCTCCACTCTGTCCACTGTTCACTCTCTTCACTTTGTTCATCAGGATATCGAGGGTGAGACAACTGCACATCGGACTCACTGACAAATAAGGTGAGGGAAAGGAAAATGGCGTGCAAGGGTGACTGATGCCTCACCTTCACCTTACTGACTATGAGGAGACGTATGGGTCCTTCAAATTCCAGACGGTTAGAACGTCGACCAATCACAAGGAGGTATAGGCCTGTGACGTCACGGCCTCAGCGCCGCTCATGTATATGTCGACGCGTCAGTTGAAAACAAGAGATCATAGGAGGAGGACGTCAGCTGGTGTGCTCCGTATTTCCCATAATAAACTAGTCATGGGAGACGCTTGCTGAATTCCTGCGGTTCCTGGCCGGTGAAACAACCGCTCACACGTCTACGATCAGCAAGAGAGTCGTAGCAGAAGCACTACATATCAAACAATCGCAACCTTTAACATCTGCCTCACACTCCAGTACATTCTGCCATCTTCAAGACCAAGGTGACATATCCACTTGGCTGCCCCAGCCTCCACCAGAGTTCAGGAAGGTAAATTGCTCAAGTGCCACTTTGCACAACCCTCCCTGGTAATATATTTGTTTACTCAAGTTAACTTGCATACCTTCCACTTGTTTCTGCCTTTGACAATGTTGACATGATCAACGAAACGCATCTCTTAGTGTCAGATCATATATTATATATTGTTATGATAATCCCCTTCAAGAGAGATTTGGCCTGCTCTTTCCTATCATGTTACTTCAGTACATCTACAACATCTGATACTACAATCAAGAGTAGTACATCTTTAGTAGAATACGTTTCTACAGGGAGTATACGTACCATATACGTATCGCTCACTCCACTCCCCTCTCATCGCTGTCGCCACTTCACCCCGTCGATCACCAAACTGCCAATTCCAGTCAGCACGCTTCCCATTGGTGAATCGGCGTCTGCACTCGACTTCAGCGCCATCTGCATAGCCGATGACTGAGCGTGCACAGCCATTGGAATTAGAATGTTCTGTGCTCTCAAAGCTGATACAACTTTCTAGTATACACTTGTGTAATAGTGGATGTTATCAGCCAGCGCATTATTCTCAGCACCTTTTAATTCATTTTTTGTCTTGTTCATTGTAGAGTAACGTAACCATTGCTTTATTTTATATTATTTTTTGACTTTGTAATCTTGTTTTTTGCACTGTACATAGCCAAGGGATTATCTTTGTTCATAGTTATTTTCAAGTTAATTAAAATTTCATTGTTCATACGATTTGTTTTGCGTGTTTTCCCTTTTACTTGACCACAGGAGGCAACAGCCTCCTGTGTCATTTTATTTCTAGTCTGTGGTTTTATTTCTAGTCTGACGTGATGCTTGAATGCGTTTCGTAATAACGTATTACATTTTTAAAGACTTAAGTTTACCCACACACAACTTGTAACCGGAAAACACTTAACAGAGTTTTACTAATTTCTAACGCTAAACAGCTTGTCTTATATACTCGCATTTGGGTGAGGTGATATGTTGAAACAGTTTTGGATGAGGTGAACAAACTTTTGACCAACACAAGACAGAACACGGCTCAAGGGGTATAAATTGGATAAGTGAAAGCGAAGAATGGAAGTAACTGCAAAAGGCCTATTGGCCTATACTTCCTCTTGATGCGTTTATATTGGTACAGAGTCTTGAAGTGGGTAGAATATAGTTGTGCATTAATTGGCTGTTGATTGCTGATGTTGACTTCTTGATGTGTAGTGCCTCGCAGATGTTAAGCTGCCTGCTATCGCTGTATCTATCGATGATTTCTGTGTTGTTTGTGAATACTTCTCTGGTGATGGTCTGGTTGTGGGAAGACATTATATGTTCCTTAATGGAGCCCTGTTGCTTATGCATTGTTAATCGCCTGGAAAGAGATGTTGTTGTCTTGACTATATACTGAGTTCTTTGAGGCTTACAGTCCCCAAGTGGACATTTGAAGGCATAGACGACGTTGGTCTCTTTTAAGGCATTCTGCTTTGTGTCTGGAGAGTTTCTCATGAGTAGGTTGGCCGTTTTTTTGGTTTTATAGTAAATGGTCAATTGTATCTTCTGATTTTTGTCTGTAGGGATAACGTTCCTATTAACAATATCTTTCAGGACCCTTTCCTCCGTTTTATGAGCTGTGGAAAAGAAGTTCCTGTAAAATAGTCTAATAGGGGGTATAGGTGTTGTGTTAGTTGACTCTTCAGAGGTTGCATGGCGTTTCACCTTCCTTTTTTATGATGTCTTCAACGAAACCATTGGAGAAGCCGTTGTTGACTAGGACCTGCCTTACCCTGAGCTGTGTCTGAGAGCACGGTCGACGTAAGCACGGTCTGTAGGGTTACTTGTTACTGTAAACTTGTTAACTTCCTTCTCAGGTGAACACGAACATAAGTTACAAGGTGAAGATTCCACCAAGATTCATTGATCAAACCCTTTTTATCAACCCAGACTTAATCAGGCCTCTGTCTCTGTCGCTATATCTGTCACTTTGTCTGTCCTCTCTGTCTATAAATGAATTAAACCAAATTAACATTGCCCCGTTGACTGTGATGACATTGAGTACACCGTGTAACACAATCGTTGCTCCTGGGGGTCTTGATCTTGAGGTCATCTTGGTCTTGAGATGATTTCGGGGCTTTAGTGACCCTGCGGCCCGGTCCTCGACCAGGCCTCCACCCCCCAGGAAGCAGCCCGTGACAGCTGACTAACTCCCTAGTACCTATTTACTCTTAGGTAACAGGGGAATCAAGGTGAAAGAAACTCTGCCCATTGTTTCTCTCCGGCGCCCGGGATCGACCGCGGGACCACAAGATCACGCGTCCAGTGTTCTGTCCGCTCAGCCACCGGCTCCCCCCTGGGTAGTGAATGTTATTTTCTATTTTTTCCCACTCTCGTCCGTTCGACCTATGAAAGTGTGGCTTGGTGTACTTCTTGCCCCAAAGGCAGATAGCGGGAAAGGTTGTTAACGCCGCCTTGGAGACTCCTGTTGTAAGGGTTCCACGTGACGTCCATTAGTTTCTATTTGTTTCATTATTTCAATTCAATCTCTCTTTATTATGCACCCCATACCCATCCCGTGGGTGGTGGTGTAAAGGGTTACAGACGCACATAATCAGTTCAGGAACTGTACCCCATAGTTCGGTCAGTTAAGCAAGTGACAGGACATCATTTGCTAACTTGTTTAACTAGTTTAATAAGTTAAAAATCATGAATTAAACCTTCGCATTTCTCCAGGGAGCTCGTAAACAATAAACTCATTCCTGGACACGTGTGAAGGTTGTGACGGAAACGTGTTGGAAATGGTGGTCGGCAGTCTTCCAACTAGCAGGTGTCAGTGCTGGGCCACATATACTTAAATTAAAATTAAAAAAAAAAGAAAAAAAAGAGTGACTGCTTGTCTGATAATCTGTGGTAAGGCAAGAAACACAAAACACAAAATATAACAAAATACTTTACTTTAATATAGAAAACACAAAATAAAATAAAGACGATACCTTGGCATATATATAATATAATGTAAAAGAAAAATATATAAAATTATAACAAAGTGAAATGGGGGGAACTGGTTACGTTAACAAAATAAAATGGTGCTGGGAATATATGCACTAGCTAAGAACCTCTTATTTGATCACACGAAGTGGGTCAAATTCAGGTGTTCATAGCAGGAGCACGAGATATATTCTGGCTGGCAGAAATGCAAGGGACTCCAACAATAACTGGCGACGATTGTGATTGGCGAGGAACGGGAGTGGTGTGTTGGTTGGCGGCCAATGAGAACGCTGGACGGCCGCAAGTCGCTAGTTAGGCAGTTGAAGGGTTCGGCGCGTCGACCAGGTGTGTAGCAGGTGCTGGAGTGGGGGGAAGGAGGGAGTTGAGGTGCGTGTGGCTGTCTTGATATATACGTTTAGCCACTACAAAACGTATCTTGCATATTGTTGAGGACGTGATGAAATACGAAAATAGCAGGCTAAATCTCTGATAAGAGATTATCGTCACAAGGTAAACCCTAATTCGTTTAAATAAGAACTTGTATAATATCACCCTATTAATTACATCAGGTAACATCAGGTCCTCTGTATGATGGGTTATTCTGAGATCTTCAGATGATTTCGTGGCTTAGCGTCCTAGCGGCCCGGTCCTCGACCAGGCCTCCTTTTGTTACACTTCCCCAGGAAGCAGCCCGGCACACCTGTCTAACTCCCAGGGGACCTATCTACTTCTAGGTAAACAGGAGCATCAGGGTTAAAAAAACTGTACCTATTTGTTTCCGCCTTCACAGAGGATCGAACCAGGAACCTTAGAACTACGAATCCGGAGCGCTCTCCTCTCAGCCGTCAGGCCCCGGGTCACTACTGGGCCCACTATCACAAACTCTTGATATCTAGTCTGCCATCAGCTGTATCCTCCCCTCTAAGTGACATTCAAGGAGACTGAACCATCTTCAATATTGCAATCCTCTCCTCACGTTGAGTCTAGCACATAGAGGCGTAAGGCTTCTTACCTAAGACTGGCCATTTCTCAGCCACAGTCGACCTCGGTCAACAACCAGAACATTGAAACGTGTAGGCAGCACAAATACCTTGGAGTTGGTATTAACAGTGACATTGTAAATGATCTACTCTGTAGGTTAAAAGAAAGACTAAAACCATTGAAAACACTTACTGGTAGGAATATTGGTATTAATATTAAATATGCTAGACTATTCTATATGATGTTTGTTAGATCTCTTGTTGATTATAATGCTCTGCACTTAATTAATTTCCCCTCCTCTGTGTTGGACAAACTTGAAGTAGTACAGAATGAGGCCATGAGGATAATTCTTGGTGCTCCAAGATGCACAAGAATCATCAACATGCGGGAAGAACTGAAGCTTCCAACCATACAAGAGAGAATAATGCAAGTCAACATCACATTTTGCCTTAAAGTCATGAGAGACCCTACATCTCCTGCATTGCTCAGAGACAAATTATTTAGTTCTGTTAACACCCTATTGACTGGTGCCGACATACCAACTCACTCCTTTTATGATAAATGGCTGAGGAACAATGCTTACAATCTCCTCATACTTAACATTCCTTTTAAGTGCAATCTACCTGTTTCTGATATTCCTCTTTATCTGTACCCCACCATTCAAGTATCATACACACCTGTCACCAAGAAAGATAATGAGAATCTTGCTCTTCTCAAAGCTATCACTCTTGAAACAATTGCCTCCTCCATCGAGAATTTAAGATCTCACGAGCACTGTGTCTACACCGACGGCTCAGTCCAATCCTCTACTGGACGGACTGCAGCAGCATGTAGGTTTTATAGAAATAATATTTGCACAAAGACTGTCAGTGTCAGGTTAAACAACTGGCTGACCTCCACACAAGCAGAACTAGCAGCATTACACCTAGCTACCAGCACATTAAAAAACATCGGAGGAGGAATAATATTCTGTGATTCAAAGTCTGCTCTTCAAGCAATCGAAAACTTCTCCTGGAAGATCGATAGCAAGAACCTCATACTCCCAATTATAAATTACCTAATTGATGCACAGAGTAAAGGGTCTCGAATTTCCTTTGTATGGATACCTTCACACATAAATATAACCCATCATAATGAAACAGACATTGCAGCCAAATTAGCGTGTAACAAGTTTGAAGTTGAATTAGATCTAGGTATCCCCATCTCTGCTGTCAAAACTGTATTGGTCCAAACATTCGGATCTGATAGGAAAGAACTTACTGACACCCAACGACCTGAAGGTACTAGTATAAAAAGCTATGATTTGTTCAGATCTGAAACCTACATCTATGGGCAGCACAAAACGTCCACTAGACTGTGCGACACAGTGGTTGCAAGGATCAGGTTGGGTTACCGTTACCTGTGGCAGGTGGCTGCAGGTGACGGATCTCCCAAAGCTGTGTTCAGGTTAGTTCAGTATGCACGCCACACAGCAAGGTTTGCTATTTAGCTGTTGTATGGTGCCACTGGATTGACATTACCGGAAATATAAATTTGAGGAAGGGTGCCGGAGTTGCCAGTGAAACCATAGTTATGATGTTCATTGAAAGGTACTGATTTGGATTGCATTGCAACGCTATTGCAGGTGTCGAGCACTGAGGCGTAGAGCAGTTAGGGGGTTACTGGAGTCGTGTTTCAGAACTCACTGTCAGTTGTTGTAATTGTGAATATAGATCTGTTAGTTCTTGCTTGCGTGATGATTCCTCTGTGGGCACGCTTTTGTTCGAGTAACGTCATTGAAATTCTCTTGTTTTGCTGTAGTTGTTAGTACTTTATTGAATAAAATAAGTTATGTTAACAGTATTTGATTGCAACCTCAACTATACTGTACCACACCATTGTTATGATATATACTTTGATATTGTTGTGTTTAAATCTTGATATGACGGCTGCGCTCTTGGGAATTCGAATTCCATTTCATAGGCCACACAACAAAATATAGATATTTGATTGTGACGACATAACCGTGCGGTTACCCTTATGGTTTTTACTTCATGTTTGCAACTAGGAGGAAACCAGCGGGCATATGTGGACAGGTTTACCACCCCTGCTGGGGGAAGCCTGCGGTTGCTCCCGCCTTCTCTTTTTTCTAACTTCGACATCTGTCTACCTGGGACACATGCTATCTGCCTTTAAACTTGTAGTCCACATCCCGTAAGGGAGGTAGGCGTAGAGAAAAATCTACACATAGACTACCTACATACTGTATTATACATATAAATCACCACATACATATGAATATACTTACCCATACATATGTTAATCACAACTTAATAACTATACTCAAGATATGATAATCAACTTTACCGCAAGCTACGATATGATAGCATCACACTATATTGTAACTACACCATACATAATGATAACTCTACCAATAACATATGTATACCTCTACCATACATCATGATAACTTACTACATATTACTCCATACCTATGTATAACTCACCATAAATATGTGTAACTCACCCATCATATGTATAATCTCACCCATATATGTATACTCACCCTTAATATCTTAATCACCCGAGACATATGTATAACAACATAACGCATAACTGCACAATACCATACATATGTGTAAGCTTACTACTGTGAAACAATCTGTCGGTTTATTTTGACGTAACCTGTTACTCAGTGATTATCACATATATCAATTTCAAACACCAGGATCTACACAGTGACTTTTCTGCTCACTAAATGTTATTCTGTATCCATTGTTCTCTTTTTCGTGACATTATTTTAGCAACCATTGTTAATCCATTCATATTATTTCATGACATTTGTATATTATAGAATTTGTCAAATTTCAGGTAGGTGTTTCTCCACAATGTACCATTCTGTTGTTCTTTCCTACACCTGTACCATGAGAAATAACGGTCACAGGTTGTTAAGATTGCAAAAGGGGGGGGGGGAGGGTTTCTTCGACTATATCTAGTTATACTTTCAAATTTTTATACCCATACTTTTTCCATCGATCTATTTTTTTTTTAAAAGTACATTGCATTAGTGCAGCAACCTAAACTATATGTAAGTGGAAGTAAGTGTGTCAAAAAAGTAACTAGTTGAGCTAGAAAATTCCCATCACAAGGGATGGTATATTCGAGTAGCAGTGCGTTGTCTCATGTGTCTACCAGTAAGCAGTGCGCACTGGCACGAGTCCACGAAGATTTATGAGCGACTATCGTCCTACGACAAGCAATTGAATGACGGCAGAGTGGTAATAGAAGTCCCGATCTCGCATGAGTGCGTTAGTCAACTTGACAGGGCAATGTTGTAGTAGCTGCACTTGGCAACACTTACTTGGGTAGCACTTGAAGAGAATATCCTCAAGAATACACAAGAGGTAATAAAGTAATTGTTAAAGCTCTAGGTAACTCATGCCAAATGAGTTTGAATGGTCTATAACTGGGCATTCAGCGGATGTATTGTGGTGAGATCGTGCCGTAGTGGGGTCGTGCCGCAGTCCTGCTCACAGAGTTTGCAACTAGAGAGCTCAGGA
>WNGS01158242.1:69411-98232 GCA_020271785.1 Procambarus virginalis
TGACCCTTATATACAAGCCCGGGGAAGACAGGAACCACTGACTACAGACCGGTATCACTAACCAGTATTCCCTGTAAGACATTTAGACTTATCAAAGAATATGGCTCGTTCATCATTTAGAACAAACATTTGCCAGTTTACAAATGTCAGGAAGTTCTTCTACATAAAGTGGAGGAGCTGAAGACTATAGGCAGAGGTGCACGCGGTGCTGCAGCTGCCTCTTGGTCGGGATAATGTTAACTCGTAAATTCCTTATCAACAGTAAGAACCGGTTCTTGTATGCGCCTAACCTAACTTTCTCGCTCTTCAACTTATCTACTTTGATAGTTCCCCCCATAGTATCTTGTAGTTCATGATCATGTCAACACTATTCTTTCCTCCAATGTAGTCAGATGCAGAGCTCTGCTGCACAGCAGCAACAGCAGCAAGTCCTGCAGGAGCCGCTGCTGCTGGAGGATTTATGCCCTTGTTGCGTCCCAGAGGTCTCGTTCTTGCCCCGACCTCACTGAGATTACCAGGAGGTGGGGAGGGCACCCCCTCTCCCCCCCCCCCGATGTTGGGAGGTGGGGTGCCACCCTGTTCTCACACTTAATGCCCCACCAACCAACCTGTCCTCACACTTAATGCCCCAACCAACCAACCTGTCCTCACACTTAATGCCCAACCAACCAACTGTTCTCACACTTAATGTCCCAACCACCCAACCTGTCCTCACACTTAGTGTCCCAACCAGCCACCTGTCCTCACACTTAATGCCCCAACCAACCAACCTGTCCTCACACTTAATGCCCCAACCACCCAACCTGTCCTCACACTTAATGTCCCACCACCCAACCTGTCCTCACACTTAATGCCCCTACCACCCAACCTGTCCTCACACTTAATGCCCCACCAACCAACCTGTCCTCACACTTAATGCCCCAACCAGCCAACCTGTCCTCACACTTAATGCCCCACCAACCAACCTGTCCTCACACTTAATGCCCCACAGTCTGGACCCCTTGCAACCATAATTTCAAACAATTCCGAGTTGTTTAGCAAAATTAACAGCAGCATAATTCTGACGTTTTTGATTATGACAAACAGACGTTGAGCTGCCTAAGATTAT
Source organism: Procambarus virginalis (assembly GCA_020271785.1). Taxonomy (NCBI): domain Eukaryota; kingdom Metazoa; phylum Arthropoda; class Malacostraca; order Decapoda; family Cambaridae; genus Procambarus; species Procambarus virginalis. The sequence continues at coordinate 70,520 of WNGS01158242.1, forward strand.
ACAGGCCTGGGTTAACACAAACCTACTTCATATCTAACGTTTGTTTTCGCAAGCAGCATGCAGGGTATGGCAGCATCTGCAATGCTGATTCTGTGTTGCATATCTAATGCTTTTGCATTTTACGTTCAGCTGAAATTCTCCTTTTGAAATATTGCAATATGGGATAAGGAATTCTGGTCGTTATCGTTTTGGTTGAAATTTGTTTATAAAACCACTAACGTGGACAGGTAATCAAGACAGATCACCTTTGACAGGTAATCAAAGCATGAAAGTATAATAGAATCGTTCCTCTCAATGTTTGCTGATGATGCAAATTTATGAGGAGGATTAAAACAGTGAACGATAGTATGAGGCTACAAGATGACGTAGACAAACTGAATGAATGGTCCAACAAATGGATACTAAAGTTCAATCCAAGCAAATGTAAGGTAATGAAACTAGGCAATGGAAACAGGAGGCCAGACACAAGATACCGAATGGGTGATGAAGTCCTACATGGAACGGACAGAGAGAAAGATCTGGGAGTTTATATCAAATCAAAACTGTTTCCTGAACGCAGGTTTGGCATCAAAAGAATATCATCAAAAGAATAACATATCAGCGGCGTATGCGAGGCTGGCTAACATCAGAACTGCCTTCAGGAACCTGTGTAAGGAATCCTTCAGAACTTTGTATACCACATATGTATGACCAATCCTGGAGTATGCGGCCCCAGCATGGAGCCCGTACCTTGTCAAGCACAAGACGAAGCTGGAAAATGTCCAAAGGTATGCTACTAGACTAGTCCCAGAACTAAGAAGCATGAGTTACGAGGAAAGGCTGCGGGAAATGCACCTTACGACCATGGAGGACAGAAGAGTAAGGGGAGACATGATCACTACCAAAAAATTCTTAGAGGAATTGACAGGGTAGATAAAGATAAACTGTTTAACACGGGTGGAACACGAACAAGGGGACACAGGTGGAGACTGAGTATCCAAATGAGCCACAGAGACGTTAGAAGGAACTTTTTCAGTGTCAGAGTGGTTAACAGGTGGAATGCATTAGGCAGTGATGTGGTGGAGGCTGACTCCATACACAGTTTCAAATGTAGATATGATAGAGCCCAGTAGGCTAAGAAATCTATACACCAGTTGATTGACAGTTGAGAGGCGGGACCAAAGAGCCAGAGCTCAACCCCCGCAAGCACAACTAGGCAAATACACACCAGCAGTGCCCGGGGGGCCAACAGGTGCGGATCACCACGCCTGGCACCAGTGAGTCTCCCCAAACACTTCACCCATGATTGCGGCCTCACCACACATAGCCAGACAACACCACGCCGGCAGCCTATTCCGCCGCGCTAATTACCCGACGCTCGGTGTTACCGCGGACGCTGGTGCGACCCGCGTACCTGAATGTGAGTCTGAGTTCTGAATGTCTCACAGCAAGTAGTCCTCAGCAATACTCACCGTTGACAGCTGGTAAATGGGATATACTCACTTTTGACAGCTGGTAAATGGGATATATTTACTGTTGACAGCTGGTAAATAAGATATTCTCCCATTTGACAGCTGATAAATGGCATATACTCACTTTTACTGTTGAAAATGGGGTATAATTATATTTGAAAGTTAGAAACCAGTATATTCACATTTGACAGCTGGAAAACGTTATATATCTTATATTTGGCAGCTGGGAATGTATTTCCAGAGCTTCTTCCCGGAGCAGACATTGATTGACAACTGCTTCATTGATCCACGGGTGCTCAGAGACTCTGAATATCTGTTCATCTGGTGTTGCACTCAAGATATATGGGGTCAATGTGTGCTAAGTTGTGTTGCACTCAATATACTTGGGTTTTAAGGTCAAGTTGCAGTTAGTGTTCATGGGTCATAGAGTGCCAAGGGTGTATTGGTACTCAACATACTCAAATCAAAAAGAGTTCCAAAAGTATGTCGCTTGCAACGCCCCAAAAGTGTGTGTGTGTGTGTGTGTGTGTGTGTGGTGTGTGTGTGTGTGTGTGTGTGTGTGTGTGTGTGTGTGTACTTACCTATCTGTACTTACCTATCTGTGCTTGCAGGATCGAGCATTGACTCTTGGATCCCGCCTTTCCAGCTATCGGTTGTTTACAGCAATGACTCCTGTCCCATTTCCCTATCATACCTAGTCTTAAATTATGAATAGTATTTGCTTCCACAACCTGTTCCCCAAGTGCATTCCATTTTTCCACTACTCTCACGCTAAAAGAAAACTTCCTAACATCTCTGTGACTCATCTGAGTTTCCAGTTTCCACCCATGTCCCCTCGTTCTGTTATTATTACGTGTGAACATTTCATCTATTTCCACTTTGTCAATTCCCCTGAGTATTTTATATGTCCCTATCATATCTCCTCTCTCCCTTCTTTTCTCTAGTGTCGTAAGGTTCACACAAATAAGAGATTGTGTGTGTGTGTGTGTGTGTGTGTGTGTGTGTGTGTGTGTGTGTGTGTGTGGTGTGTATGTGTGTGTGTGTGTGTGTGTGTTGCATGCAACACGCATTGAGTGCCAAAGGATTAAGTGCCTGTGTCACCTTCGTTTGCCGGGTCAAGAAAGTTAGAGTGATGTATTATGGAAAATTTAAGAGGTCATTAAAACCATTACCCGAGCTGGAAATGTTCTTGTAAGAATTTATGTTGACGTTTATGTGTGTGAAGGAGATGACAGATTTTCTCAAGATAACATTCAAGTCATTTGCGGCACGACAATTTTTTTAATTAATTTTTTAATGTTTATAACAGGGTGTTGAAGTGTATTTTGTCTGTGATTCGATCTAAGATCTTTTTTTGTCAGTATAAGGTATATTTTCCTTCTCTGTAAAGAAAATATGAGTGATGTTAAGATTTAAATATCTTCTGGTAATTTGAAAGTTGAATAGACTAATAATTAATGACACATAACACAGAATTTCGCATATTAAGCAATATTTGTTGAGAGAATCTTGAGGCCACTGATGAGCTCATCATGGTTGCTGGAACTATACATCAATAAATCATTATACAGAATCACATTATATTTGATAATTCATCACGCATCAGTATTTACTCGAGGCTACAGTACTGGCAGGGAGCCATACACAAGATTACAGGGAGTTAAACACTGTATTTTAACAGTGAATTAAACACTATTTATTATACATATTTGCAATATTTGTATTTCTTGCGTAGACCGCTGTGAAGTTCCTAATGCCATAATCCTAGATCAGCTTCTCCACCGGTCCATACCCAATCCTAATCACTATAACACCCTTGTCTCTGGGGGATCACTTTATTTCCTCAGATTACGGGGCCCAATATTAATCACTTCATAACAGTACACTCTTGCTACTACTAATAGTCTACGAGGTGACTGGAGGGCCATCAGCTGGAAACCTAGACAGCTTCCAGATCCAAACTGCTTCTCCCACCATTCTTGAGTCGCTGTCCCGTCTCCACCCCACATGTGCGACACTCCCTCTGGCCCTCCTCAACCATTGCTCATTGTGCAGGAGCTTGTTATGGTCCTCTTCCAGCTATTCCGGTTGTGCTAGGGTCGTTAAAGATGCCGGCAGCTTCTTATAATTGCCAGAAGCTCTTAGAGAATTCGACATATTCTGACGTCCCAGTATTGCCTCAACTATTTACCATACCAGCCTCAATACACGGCCCAATCGTACAAGCTCACCTAATTGCTTCCACTGGCCTCATACTTTGAGTGAGTCTAATTCTAAGACAACTGAAAACAAACTTTATTCGGTATTTTCCTATTATACCTTAGGGTATACCGAGTATATTCCATAGGGCTTAACCTCCATAACCACGTATCTGGAGAGTCCAAAGACGCGAGGTCGATCCCATTGTATGACCTCAGGTGTATTTTCATAGTTACATAAAGTTATTGTGGTTTTCATTGTGATTAATAGTTATTAGTGGACCTGTGTGGCCTCAACAGGTCGTGGTGAGGGGCTTAGATGACCTGAGTTTCGTGTGGTAAAGAATAACTTAATGTCGCGTCTTTACGAACCTCATCCTGATGCTGTACTCGTCCAATTTTCAAATAAATTTTAATTTTAATATGGTTTTAATTTTAATAAATAAATTAAATTAATTATAATTTTAATTTTAATAAATAAATTAAATTAATTATAATTTTAATTTTAATAAATAAATTAAATTAATTATAATTATAATTTTAATAAATAAATTAAATTAATTATAATTTTAATTTTAATAAATAAATTAAATTAATTATAATTTTAATTTTAATAAATAAATTAAATTAATTATAATTTTAATTTTAATCAATAAAATAAATTTTATTATAAATTTAATTTTAATAAATAAATTGTAATACATCCATTTTACCATTACAAATAATACAAAAAATTATTTTATCAAACAAATTAATATGATATATCATATTTTTGTTCATAGATGGGCCTGGGGCAGGTTAGGTCAGGCGTTGTAGGTGTGTTTGGAATGATTTGTGTCAACAGTACAGAAAGTGATTGGGGAGGAGGGAGAGGAACTGTCAGGGGGAAAGCGCCAAGCCATTACGACTATATAGCACTGGGAAGGGGTCAGGATAATTATTTGGGATGGGACGGAGAAGGGAAGAAATGGTGCCCAACCACTTGTGGACGGTCGGGGATTGAACACCGTCCTGTATGAAGCGAGCAACAGTTCAAAATATGTCTTTGTTTGCCTTGCAGGTTGTCCAGCAACTCGCCACAACCTCAATTTACCGTCCTATCCTAACCACAGATGCAGGAACCCAAGCAACCTACCTAACCTAACCAACCGATGCATAAAAAACGTGGATTTTTGGGAGCTGCTACTGTCCATATTCCGTTCCTTTTGGTACGCTGGTCGCCATGGCGTTATCTTGAGGTTATCTTGAGATGATTTCGGGGCTTTGTGTCCATGCGGCCCGGTCCTCGACCTGGCCTCCACCCCCCAGGAAGCAGCCCGTAGCAGCAGTCTAACTCCTATGTACCTATTTACTGCTAGGTAACAGGGGCATCAGGGTGACAGAAACATTTTACCCATTTGTCTCCGCCTCCACTGGGGATCGAACCCGGAACCTCAGGACTACGAATCTGAAGCGCTGTCCACTCAGCTGTCAGCCGTCAGGCGTACATATAGTAGCGGGATAATAGAGCCAACATTCAATGTATAACGTCCGAAGCTTTTGGTTTGATTTTCCAAGTAAAATACGAACGCAGGCATAGCTTAGTTTTTGTTATACTTGGATAGACTTAATATATATTGTTAGGCCTACTTTAGAATAAGTGAAGAAGTTACAGAGATTAAAGTAAGGTTAGATTAGGTTAGGTTAGGTTAGGTTGGGTTTGATTAGGCCTTGGTTAGCTTAGGTGAGGCTAGGCACTGACTAGGTTCAGTTAGAGTAGGTTAGGTTAGACTAGGCAAGGCGGAAGTGTTATAATCTTTAGGTTAGGTTAGGTTAGATTAGGTTTGACTAGGAAGAAGAGTTAGAATGGTTAGGTTAGATTATGTTTAGTTAGTTAAGTTCGATTAAGTTAGGTTAGATTAGGTTAGATTATTGTTGACCAAACCACACACTAGAAAATGGAGAGACGACGACGTTTCGGTCCGTCCTGGACCATTCTCACAATCCACTTGAGAATGGTCCAGGACGGACCGAAACGTCGTCGTCCCTTCACCTTCTAGTGTGTGGTCTGGTCAACTTTTTTCAACCCCGTTATTGTGACTCCTCATCTGCATAAGTTAGATTAGGTTAGGTCAGGTTAGATTAGGTTAAGTTAGATTAGGTTATACTAGGCGGAAGAGTTAGAATGCTTAGATTATGTTACGCGGAAGAGTAGGAATGGTTAGGTTAGCTTCGGTTCGGTTAGACTAGCTTAGGTTAGGTTAGGTTAGGTTAGGTTAGGTTAGGTTAGGTTAGGCTAGGTAGAAGAGTTAGACCGGCTAGGAATACACGGTGAACGTAAGAAAGGTTACTGAGAGTTAGCAATCTTACCAGCTGTTTAATTACGGGATTTGATAAATATTAGAACAACTTGAAGAACATTTTTACATTTTGTTTGAGAGAGAAGAGGAGACACCAACACCCTCTCATGACATCACATTTCCCCCTGACATGAGCTGGCATTTTCATGTTTACAGTTAGCTGTGTTGACCAGCCACAGCGTCCATATTGTACGCTGTGGCTGGCCAACACAGCGTCCATATTGTACGTTGTGGCTGGCCAACACAGCGTCCATATTGTACGCTGTGGCTGGCCAACACAGCGTCCATATTGTACGCTGTGGCTGGCCAACACAGCGTCCATACTGTACGCTGTGGCTGGCCAACACAGCGTCCATACCGTACGCTGTGGCTGGCCAACACAGCGTCCATACTGTACGCTGTGGCTGGCCAACACAGCGTCCATACTGTACGCTGTGGCTGGCCAACACAGCGTCCATACCGTACGCTGTGGCTGGCCAACACAGCGTCCATACTGTACGCTGTGGCTGGCCAACACAGTGAGAAAGGAAAAAAATCATAATCTATCGCAAATATTTGTTTCGGGAAGCAAGTGGTATTTTCCGGTTACTTATTCCTTCATTGTATAGTAAAATGGCTTTCATTCTTTTAAACTTTGTCCAACCACTTGGGGTGGACGGTAGAACGATGGTCTCGCTTCATGCAGGTCGACGTTCAATCCCGACCGTCCACAAGTGGTTGGGCACTATTCCTTTCCCTCCGTCCCATCCCAAATCCTTATCCTGATCCCTTCCCACTGTAATATAGTCATAATGGCTTGACGCTTCCCCTGACCTTTGCTTTAGACAGCATCGGGGAGATATCTTCAAGATATTTTAAGATAGTCTACTCCAAGAGCCGAGACACTTTGTTGCAAAAATAGGAACGTCGGAACGTCTTCCCAAAGCTGCATGTGCAGCCCGTTCTCCTGAGGCTCCCAACGTCAAGAAACTGTCGTATTAAAGTGCCCTGAACCTAACCTACCAGAGGACCCAAAACGGAAAACGGGACAGTACGTCACTCTCGCCAGCCGCTGCCATTTTCTAGTACGACAATTTTTGGCCGTATGTAATGCATAGGAGCGGAAAGCGACGTTCTTTGTAGGAGGACAGGTTGTAGGAGGACAGGTTGTAGGAGAGCAGGTTACAGGAGGACAGGTTGTAGGAGGACAGGTTGTAGGAGGACAGGTTGTAGGAGAGCAGGTTACAGGAGGACAGGTTGTAGGAGGACAGGTTGCAGGAGGACAGGTTGTAGGAAGACAGGTTGTAGGAGGACAGGTTGCAGGAAGACAGGTTGTAGGAGGACAGGTTGTAGGAGGACAGGTTGTAGGAGGACAGGTTGTAGGAGGACAGGTTGTAGGAGGACAGGTTGTAGGAGGACAGGTTGTAGGAGGACAGGTTGTAGGAGGACAGGTTGTAGGAGGACAGGTTGCAGGAAGACAGGTTGTAGGAGGACAGGTTGTAGGAGGACAGGTTGTAGGAGGACAGGTTGTAGGAGGACAGGTTGTAGGAGGACAGGTTGTAGGAGGACAGGTTGCAGGAGGACAGGTTGTAGGAGGACAGGTTGTAGGAAGACAGGTTGTAGGAGGACAGGTTGTAGGAGGACAGGTTGTAGGAGGACAGGTTGTAGGAGGACAGGTTGTAGGAGGACAGGTTGCAGGAGGACAGGTTGTAGGAGGACAGGTTGTAGGAGGACAGGTTGCAGGAAGACAGGTTGTAGGAGGACAGGTTGTAGGAGGACAGGTTGCAGGAGGTCAGGTTGTAGGAGGACAGGTTGCAGGAGGACAGGTTGTAGGAGGACAGGTTGCAGGAGGACAGGTTGTAGGAGGACAGGTTGTAGGAGGACAGGTTGCAGGAGGACAGGTTGTAGGAGGACAGGTTGTAGGAGGACAGGTTGCAGGAGGACAGGTTGTAGGAGGACAGGTTGTAGGAGGACAGGTTGTAGGAGGACAGGTTGTAGGAGGACAGGTTGTAGGAGGACAGGTTGTAGGAGGACATGGTCATTTTATATACGATGGAGACAAAAAAAATCACACAGCAACACTACTTAGGAGCAAAATAAGATGAAATTATTACATGGTGTAATTAGTAAAGTATTTCATATGTTTCGTCTGTGAGTGAATTAGCAATGGACAAACCTGGTTTAGTGTAGTGAGGCGTAGACTCAGGAGCCTGGGTTAGTGTAGTGAGGTGTAAACTCAGGAACCTGGGTTAGTGTAGTGAGGTGTAGACTCAGGAGCCTGGGTTAGTGTAGTGAGGTGTAGACTCAGGAGCCTGGGTTAGTGTAGTGAGGTGTAGACTCAGGAGCCTGGGTTAGTGTAGTGAGGTGTAGACTCAGGAGCCTGGGTTAGTGAGTGAGGTGTAGACTCAAGAACCTGGGTTAGTGTAGTGAGGAGTAAACTCAGGAATCTGGGGTAGTGTAGTGAGGTGTAGACTCAGGAGCCTGGGTTAGTGTAGTGAGGTGTAGACTCAGGAGCCTGGGTTAGTGTAGTGAGGTGTAGACTCAGGAGCCTGGGTTAGTGTAGTGAGGTGTAGACTCAGGAGCCTGGGTTAGTGTAGTGAGGTGTAGACTCAGGAGCCTGGGTTAGTGTAGTGAGGTGTAGACTCAGGAGCCTGGGTTAGTGTAGTGAGGTGTAGACTCAGGAGCCTGGGTTAGTGTAGTGAGGTGTAGACTCAGAAGCCTGGGGTAGTGTAGTGAGGTGTAGACTCAGGAGCCTGGGGTAGTGTAGTGAGGTGTAGACTCAGGAGCCTGGGGTAGTGTAGTGAGGTGTAGACTCAGGAGCCTGGGGTAGTGTAGTGAGGTGTAGACTCAGGAGCCTGGGTTAGTGTAGTGAGGTGTAGACTCAAGAACCTGGGTTAGTGTAGTGAGGTGTAAACTCAGGAACCTGGGTTAGTGTAGTGAGGTGTAAACTCAGGAGCCTGGGGTAGTGTAGTGAGGTGTAGACTCAGGAGCCTGGGTTAGTGTAGTGAGGTGTAGACTCAGGAGCCTGGGGTAGTGTAGTGAGGTGTAGACTCAGGAGCCTGGGGTAGTGTAGTGAGGTGTAAACTCAGGAGCCTGGGGTAGTGTAGTGAGGTGTAGACTCAGGAGCCTGGGGTAGTGTAGTGAGGTGTAGACTCAGGAGCCTGGGGTAGTGTAGTGAGGTGTAGACTCAGGAGCCTGGGTTAGTGTAGTGAGGTGTAGACTCAGGAGCCTGGGGTAGTGTTGATAAAGATCAATTCACAGTTGGTTGTGGAAGTAAATTAAGGACATTCGACGTTATTTCTTCAATCATATGGGCGTTTATAAATATAAAATTAACGTTCAATACCGCAAATAATGTCAGCAATTGTCGTAGATCATATGACCCAAGACAGGGGAATGGGTTGGTCTTGGGAGCTGCCACTCTAAATCCTTTTAAACACACTAAAATAGACTCAATTAGATATGAGCGAATGTGAATGCACAGACACTAAAGTAATGCTGCAAAAGCTGGAGAAACAAGGAGGAGTAACTGGTAAAATTCTCCAGTGGATAAGGGAGTACCTAAGCAATAGGAAGCAGAGAGTTACAGTGAGGGGTGAGACCTCAGATTGGCGTGAAGTCACTAGTGGAGTCCCACAGGGCTCTGTACTCGGACCTATCTGTTTCTGATATTCGTAAATGATCTTTCAAAGGATATAGACTCATTCCTCTCAATGCTGATTATGATACAATTATGAGAAGGATTAAGACAGAGGAGGACAGCAAGAGGCTACAAGATGACCTGGACAGACTGAAGGAATGGTCCAACAAATGGCTATTAAAGTTTAACTAGAGCAAGTGCAAAGTGATGAAGATAGGCGTAGGGAACAGTATGCCAAACACAAGGTACCTGCTGGGAGAGGAAATCCTTCAGGAGTCAGGACGAGAAAAAGACCTGGGGGCTGATATCACACCAGAACTCTCCCCTGAAGCCAGCATCAAAAGGATAACATCAGCGTCGCATGCAAGACTGGCGAAGATACGAACTGCCTTCAGAAATGTGTAAGGAATTATTCAGAGCCTTGTATACCACATATGTCAGACCAATACTGGAAAATGCGGCTCCAGCATGGAGACCTTATCTAGTAACACAAAACAAAGTTAGATAAGGTTCAGAGGTATGCCAGCAGGCTAGTCCCCGAGCTGAGAGGTATGAGCTGCGAGGAAAGATTACTAGAATTGAACCTCACGACACTGGAAGACTAAAGAATTAGGGGAGACATGATCACTACCTATAAAATTTTCAGAGGAATTGAAAGGCTAGACAAACATAAACTATTTAGCACGGGTCGAAAATGAGTACCCAGATGAGCCACAGAGACATTAGAAAAGACTTTCTTCTCAGTGTCAGAGTAGTTAACAAATGGAATGCATTAAGTAGTGATGTGGTGGAGGCTGACTCCATACACAGTTTCAAATGTAGATATGACAGAGCCCAGTAGGCTCAGGAACCTGTACACCAGTTGATTGACAGTTGAGAGGTGGGACCAAAGAGCCGAAGCTCAACCCTCACATGCACAACTAGGTGAGTACACACACACACACACACACACACACACACACACACACACACACACNGGGGGACAGGCTGTACGAGGACAGGTTGTTGGAGGACAGGTTGTTGGAGGACAGGTTGTAGGAGGACAGGTTGTTGGAGGACAGGTTGTAGGAGGACAGGTTGTAGGAGGACAGGCTGTAGGAGGACAGGTTGTAGGAGGACAGGCTGTAGGAGGACAGGCTGTAGGAGGACAGGCTGTAGGAGGACAGGTTGCAGGAGAACAGGTTGTAGGAGGACAGGTTGCAGGAGAACAGGTTGGAGGAGGAGAGGTTGTAGGAGGACAGGCTGTAGGAGGACAGGCTGTAGGAGGACAGGTTGTAGGAGGACAGGTTGTAGGAGGACAGGCTGTAGGAGGACAGGTTGTAGGAAGGCAGGTTGTAGGAGGACAGGCTGTAGGAGGACAGGCTGTAGGAGGACAGGTTGCAGGAGAACAGGTTGTAGGAGGACAGGTTGTAGGAAGACAGGTTGTTGGAGGACAGGTTGTAGGAGGACAGGTTGTAGGAGGACAGGCTGTAGGAGGACAGGCTGTAGGAGGAAAGGCTGTAGGAGGACAGGTTGTAGGAGGACAGGCTGTAGGAGGACAGGTTGTAGGAGGACAGGTTGTAGGAGGACAGGCTGAAGGAGGACAGCCTGTAGGAGGACAGGTTGTAGGAGGACAGGCTGTAGGAGGACAGGCTGTAGGAGGACAGGTTGTTGGAGGACAGGCTGTAGGAGGACAGGTTGTAGGAGGACAGGCTGTAGGAGGACAGGCTGTAGGAGGACAGGCTGTAGGAGGACAGGTTGAAGGAGGACAGGTTGCAGGAGAACAGGTTGGAGGAGGAGAGGTTGTAGGAGGACAGACTGTAGGAGGACAGGTTGTAGGAGGACAGGTTGTTGGAGGACAGGCTGTAGGAGGACAGGCTGTAGGAGGACAGGTTGTAGGACAGGTTGTAGGAGGACAGGCTGTAGGAGGACAGGTTGTAGGAGGACAGGTTGTTGGAGGACAGACTGTAGGAGGACAGGTTGTAGGAGAATAGGGTGTAGGAGGACAGGCTGTAGGAGGACAGGTTGTAGGAGGACAGGTTGTAGGAGGACAGGCTGAAGGAGAATAGGGTGTAGGAGGACAGGTTGTAGGAGGACAGGTTGTAGGAGGACAGGTTGTAGGAGGACAGGCTGTAGGAGAATAGGGTGTAGGAGGACAGGTTGTAGGAGGACAGGCTGTAGGAGGACAGGTTGTAGGAGGACAGGTTGTAGGAGGACAGGTTGTAGGAGGACAGGTTGTAGGAGGACAGGCTGTAGGAGAATAGGTGTAGGAGGACAGGTTGTAGGAGGACAGGCTGTAGGAGGACAAGTTTTGGAGGCCAAGCTGTAGGAGGACAGGTTGTAGGAGGACAGGTTGTAGGAGGACAGGTTGTAGGAGGACAGGCTGTAGGAGAATAGGGTGTAGGAGGAGGTTGTAGGAGGACAGGCTGTAGGAGGACAGGCTGTAGGAGGCCAAGCTGTAGGAGGACAGGTTGTAGGAGGACAGGTTGTAGGAGGACAGGCTGTAGGAGGACAAGTTGTAGGAGGACAAACTGTAGGAGGACAGGCTGTAGGACGACAGGTTGTAGGAGGACAGGCTGTAGGAGGACAGGTTGCAGGAGGACAGGCTGTAGGAGGACATGTTGCAGGAGGACAGGCTGTAGGAGGACAGGTTGCAGGAGGACAGGCTGTAGGAGGACAGGTTGCAGGAGGACAGGCTGTAGGAGGACAGGTTGTAGGAGGACAGGCTGCAGGAGGACAGGCTGCAGGAGGACAGGCTGCAGGAGGACAGGCTGCAGGAGGACAGGTTGTAGGAGGACAGGTTGTAGGAGGACAGGCTGTAGGAAGACAGGTTGTAGGAGGACAGGCTGTAGGAGGACAGGTTGTAAGAGGACAGGCTGTAGGAGGACAAGATGTAGGAGGACAGGCTGCAGGAGGACAGGCTGTAGGAGAACAAGCTGTAGGAGGATAAGCTGTAGGAGGACAGGCTGTAGGAGGACAGGCTGCAGGAGGACAGGCTGTAGGAGGACAAGCTGTAGGAGGACAAGCTGTAGGAGGACAGGTTGTAGGAGGACAGGTTGTAGGAGGACAGGTTGTAGGAGGACAGGCTGTAGGAGGACAGGCTGTAGGAGGACAGGCTGTAGGAGGACAGGCTGTAGGAGGACAGGCTGTAGGAGGACAGGCTGTAGGACAGTTTGCTACCTAAAGCCAAAAATCCTCGTAATCGAAAACAGAAGCGGACTAATGAAAATGACACACTGTCCCGTTTTCTTCTTTGGGTCTTCTGGTAGGTTAGGAGAAGGGCACTTTGGCACGACAGTTTCTTGACATTAAGAAACCTCAGGTCTGCCCAGCCAGCTAGCAGGAGTCAGTTGCCCTCTGCTCCTGTATTTATATTTAATGTGTTAAACTTAAATATAAATTAATTCTGTAATGCTACATAAGAAATATGGTTTAGGTACAAGCAACTAAGTCTTCCGCCTGGGCGCGTCGAGGCCTCGCTCTGAGCTCTTTATCTCAATATAAATATTAACAGAATGGCCTAAGATGTTTATTTAGAAGAGAAATGGTGGGCCGCCCGACACACTTGTCCGTGTGGATATATGTGTGTGTGTGTGTGTACTCACCTAGTTGTGCTTGCGGGGGTTGAGCTCTGGCTCTTTGGTCCCGCCTCTCAACCGTCAATCAACAGGTGTACAGGTTCCTGAGCCTATTGGGCTCTATCATATCTACACTTGAAACTGTGTATGGAGTCAGCCTCCACCACATTACTTCCTAATGCATTCCATTTGTCAATCACTCTGACACTAAAAAAGTTCTTTCTAATATCTCTGTGGCTCATTTGGGCACTCAGTTTCCACCTGTGTCCCCTAGTGCGTGTGCCCCTTGTGTTAAATAGCCTGTCTTTATTAACCCTGTCGATTCCCTTGAGAATCATGAATGTGGTGATCATGTCCCCCCTAACTCTTCTGTCTTCCAACGAAGTGAGGTTTAATTCCCGTAGTCTCTCTTCGTACCTCATACCTCTCAGCTCGGGTACTAGTCTGGTGGCAAACCTTTGAACCTTTTCCAGTTTAGTCTTATGCTTGACTAGATATGGACTCCATGCTGGAGCCGCATGTGTGTGTGTGTGTGTGTATGTGTGTGTGTGTGTGTGTGTGTGTGTGTGTGTGTGTGTGTGTGTGTGTGTGTGTGTGTGTGTGTGTGTGTGTGTGTGTGTGTGTTCACCTGGATGAGCTTCCAGAGTCGAGCGTCTGCTCTTAAGCCCCACCTTTCGACCCTCATAAGTTCAATGCACTGACTTTTTCACTCGCTTTTTCTTATCGTATTTACATTTAACGTTGGATATCGAATTGGATTCGACACTTAAATGTTTTTTTAATTTTGTCCCGAGGGGCGAGTTTATTGGGCAGCGCCACTCATCCTGTGAGTGGACACACCGCCATAGTGACAGTATTGGTCAGCGCCACTCATCCTGTGAGTGGACACACCGCCATAGTGACAGTATTGGGCAGCGCCACTCATCCTGTGAGTGGACACACCGCCATAGTGACAGTATTGGGCAGCGTCACTCATCCTGTGAGTGGACACACCGCCATAGTGACAGTATTGGGCAGCGTCACTCATCCTGTGAGTGGACACACCGCCATAGTGACAGTATTGGGCAGCGTCACTCATCCTGTGAGTGGGCATACCGCCATAGTGACAGTATTGGGCAGCGTCACTCATCCTGTGAGTGGGCATACCGCCATAGTGACAGTATTGGGCAGCGTCACTCATCCTGTGAGTGGACACACCGCCATAGTGACAGTATTGGGCAGCGTCACTCATCCTGTGAGTGGGCATACCGCCATAGTGACAGTATTGGGCAGCGTCACTCATCCTGTGAGTGGACACACCGCCATAGTGACAGTATTGGGCAGCGTCACTCATCCTGTGAGTGGGCATACCGCCATAGTGACAGTATTGGGCAGCGTCACTCATCCTGTGAGTGGGCATACCGCCATAGCAGCATGTACAACACTCCCCAATAGGAAGAAAACCCGCTGGGTTGTTCATCCTGCCACTTGTACCCATACACAGCTGGGACTTGCTTAACTGTCACAAGTGAACAGCTCCTCAAACAAGAAGATTAACATTCGCCAACCCTTAAAATCTTACGTTATCTTCCGGGTGCAAAATGTGGGAATCTTTTAAGAAGAGTAATAATATTTGACAATTAGTGTTTTCTAACTCAAACAATGTGGGGTTAATTATTCTACACTTATTCCTAATGACTCTCAGATGTCCACATTCTCTCAGGTAGTGGTCAAGGCAGTGTCCATCACTCTCACTGTTACGACCACAATGGGTCGCACCGGGTTCTTTGCTGGTGGAACTAAAGTTCTGGTATCCGGCCCCAAGTTAGTAGTGGCTTTCAAGGAGTGAACTCGGTAATGCAAGTAAAACATACTGGGGGAGGTGCATTGAATACTACACTTCATTAATTATCAATATATTCATATATAATCACTTTCCCGTCACCTCATATATAATCCTAGAAGAAGTATTACTACACTTAATATGTACACAAGTGTCTCTCTCATAGGACACTAAGCGCTATTCGATGCTCAATCGATGCAGTCTTGTCAGCTACAGTGTTTCCTCAACACAGTACCGTCCTCAACCAGTACTGGGAAACACCAACGAGTCTACCCTGGCCACGGGCCAGCCAAAACACAGTCTCACTAGGTGCTCTTCGTGCACGCCCACAATCACTCTCCAGCCTGGTGCTGGCAGAGAACATCAGCCTCGCGCTGCTGGGCCTCTTCACGTACAAATACAAGGGTAGCGAACCCTTGGCAGGAGCTTCTTGCAACTCGCTGGTTACACTCTCCGTAGCACCTTACTGTCTGTCGTCTCTTCCGTTAGCCAGTCCCGGGATATGCCGAATTCTGTCACTGCCACTTCACAGGCAGACAGTAGAACATTACACAGTTCTTCTCCGGCGGCGGCTCACTGCTTCCGTAAAGCAGAATGGAGTAGAGAAACATTGGCTGTCCTGGGTAGACTGACTGTCCTGGTACCACAGCAGCCCTACATTGACTCTGTGGATACAGACACATCATCAGTACACTGGTCAGTATATGGGACACTAGAAAACAACACTTACAGACTCTGACATAGCCATACAACTCCTCCTACAATAGATGGCGCTGATTTTCTAAGCGCCACCTCACTAGAGGTCAGCACCAGCTACCTCTCGAGCTAACTAGGACAGGAATCTAGCACCTCGTGCTGGTATAATCCTGTCACCACTAGATGGCGTTGTCCAATTTGTGGGAGGGTTTCGGGAGCGGACTCACAGATGGCGTTGACGTCGCTGCTCCGTGCTCCGACGATGGAATCAGGTTCGTAACACTCACCACAGATTCTGCAACTCCGCTGCTCAACTGTTGTTTCCAATCCGAATCTCCATGGATATTTGTATCCAAGATGGATTCTTGCTTTTACTGATTCTCTCCCGTGGCCGCCACCTCCTCGTCCATAATGATTGATATTGCTTACCTTACCTTCAGGTTACCTTGAGGTGTTTTCGGGGCTTAGCGTCCCCACAGCCCGGTCGTCGACCAGGCCTCCTTGTTGCTGGAC
Source organism: Procambarus virginalis (assembly GCA_020271785.1). NCBI lineage: Eukaryota > Metazoa > Arthropoda > Malacostraca > Decapoda > Cambaridae > Procambarus > Procambarus virginalis. The sequence continues at coordinate 86,715 of WNGS01158242.1, forward strand.
TGGTCAACCAAGCTGTTGGACGCGGCTGCGAGCAGCCTGACGTATGAGTCACAGCCTAGTTGATCAGGTATCCTTTAGAGGTGTTTATCAAGTTCTCTCTTGAACACTGTGAGGGGTTGGCCAATTATGTTCCTTATGTGTAGAGGAAGCGTGTTGAACAGTCTCAGGCCTTTGATGTTGATAGTTCTCTCTTGAACACTGTGAGGGGTCGGCCAGTTATGTCCCTTATGTGTAGTGGAAGCGTGTTGAACAGTCTCGGACCTCTGATAATGATAGTTCTCTCTTGAACACTGTGAGGGGTCGGCCAGTTATGTCCCTTATGTGTANGAGGGCCGAGAACAGCACCCTCCTTGGAGCCCCCCTCGGCTAACGCCATTGAGGAGATCCTTGACAAGAAATCGCAGACCTTAGGAGGATGGAAGACAGAATAGGTGACATCGATGCCCACGATGCTTTTTTATCTCCTCACCAAATGCCTATCCCTTCCGAGGCTAACCTACTTTCTGAGGTGCGCCCCATCTTACGACAACCGAAAGCTTGAAGAGTATGACCTCTTACTGAAGACCATGCTGGAAAAAGTTGTTAATCTCTCCCTCAACGAGTGCCAGTGGAAACAAGCCACTCTTCCTGTTAGGCTCGGTGGCTTGGGTGTCCGCACCGCCACCCAAATTGCTGTCCCAGCCTTCCTGTCTTCCTCCTCACATCAGATGACCTGGTTAAGGAAATTCTACCTGACACCCTGAGTGATGTAGCGGGGATACAGGACCCCCACTACACGGAATGCGACACGAAATGGGGTGCCATGGCAGACCCAGCACTCAGACCAGCCATGCCGAAAGCCAAGAAACAATCCAGTTGGGACAGCCCCATTGCAGACAAAGAAGCCACAGCTTTGCTGGAGGCAGCAACAACCCCCAGTGATCGTGCACGCCTCACAGCTGTGCAGGCTCCCCATGCAGGGGACTTCCTTTTGGCAGTCCCTATGTCTGCGACAGGCACACGTCTTGATCCGCAGGAGCTCCGTATTGCAGTCGCTCTCCGTCTTGCTGCCCCTATCCACACTGTTCATAGGTGTATTTGCGGCGAGGCAGATGCTGACGAATATGGATTGCATGGCCTGCACTGTGGAAAATCTGGTGGTTGGCATACTAGACACGACGAAGTCAACTACATCATTTAAAGAAGCCTTGCCTCTGCTCAGTGTCCAGCGGAGAGAGAGCCCCGCAACCTTCTGAACCGTGACTCTGTTAGCTTTGCCGGCCGACCAGACGGAATCACACTGCGTCCGTGGAAGGGTGGCAGACAGTTGGCATGGGACTATACTTGCGTATCCACCCTGGCAGCCACATACATCAACCTCTCTGCCGGCACAGCAGGAGCCGCGGCGACACACAGAGAAAGAGACAAGTCAGCCAAGTACAGGCAATTAGATCATCGGTACAACTTCGTTCCAATAGGGTCTGAGACCCTAGGCCCATGGGGAGAGAGTGCAAGAAGGTTTCTTAAGGATCTTGGTTCCAAGCTCATTGACACCACAAGAGACCCTAGAGCGGCAAGTTTTCTCTTTCAGCGCCTCAGTGTCGCGATCCAGAGGGGGAATGCTCGCTGCATCCTCGGTTCCTGCCCGCGTCGGAGAAGTTCGAGGAAATCTACAGCCTCTAGGAAGCGAACTTTTTTGTGTGTCCTCTTAATGTTCATTTTTTGTATACAATCAGATATGTAACTGTATAACCTTGCTTAATAAAGTGTACACCATAAAAAAGGGGGGTGGTAGGAGAAGCGAACACTCTTATGTATTCAGAGTTAAATGGCAAGTTTTTCCCTGAATGCTCTGTGTTCCCTTCTCTGAGGCTGTGGGTCCCTATAATTGCACCAGAGGTGGTAACCCCCTATATATATATATATATATATATATATATATATATATATATATTATATATATATATATATATATATATATATATATATATATATATATTGATGTAATGGACAATTAGAATTAGAATTTGGTTCTAATGAATTGGGACAAACCGGAAAAGATTTTGAATTTATGTTGCTAATATCCTAACTATCTAACTAACCTAACCATCCTAGGCCTAATAAACGCTATTAGGCCTAATAAAGTACATGTGTATGGTCTGCTCTGACATACGAAGACATTAAGCGCAATTTCTTTGTTTATATTCCTAGGCCCATATATGGTTTACTAAGCCTAGGAATATAAACAAAACATTGAGCTTTATTTCTTCAGATTCTATAGAGTGAATAGTACCAAGTCCTATTATCTAATTGTCCATTACGTCAATATATGTACGGTGGTGCACATAGTTAAGAAAAGACCTACTGAAACAGTAGGATCGGCTGCCAACTCGCACCTGTAAATGCTTCACCCAATAATTTTCAATAGAAACTAAGCACTATTATCCTACCTAACCTAACCTAACCTAAACCTAACCTAACCTACCTAACCTACCTAACCTAACCTAACCTACCTAACCTAACCAAACCTAACCTAACCTACCTAACCTTACCTAACCCAACCTAACCTAACCTAACCTACCTAACCTAACCTAACCTAACCTAACCTAAACTTAAGTATTCAGCAACTTCTAATATACAAACAATATTAATGTTGAGAAAACGACGATTTTGAGCACACGATTCGTTAAAATTAATAAATGGTCATCGTCTGGATCAGACAACCCGTCCTCACACTAGGCTGGTTAAAGCAGCGGCCGTCCTCTCAGACTACCCGTCCTCACACTAGGCTGGTTAAAGCAACGGCCGTCCTCTCCAGACAACCCGTCCTCACACTAGGCTGGTTAAAGCAGCGGCCGTCCTCCCCAGACAACCCGTCCTCACACTAGGCTGGTTAAAGCAGTGGCCGTCCTCCCCAGACGCATTCATCAATGTTAACAAACTGTGTATTAAACATTGGTTTGTTTCCATATATAAATTAATATTAGTATAAATAAAAATTCTATGTATAGTTCAGCCCGTCCTCCAAACAAAGACCCAAAGACCATTCCATCCACCCGCCAAACCCCCAGGTGTTTATGAATGGAAAACTGTTTACACGCGACTCACAACTGCTGACGTCCGAACACTTCCGGAACAAGTGCTTCACTGACGACTTTTGTTCGAACCAGAACGCTGAAAATGAGAACGTGAACACCTAACCTAACCCACTGTCATAAACAGCGGGTTTGGCGGCTGTATTAACGAGCTTGGATCTTTGTATGCGAGGACGGGCTGCATCAGCTTGGCCTGAGGACGTCTTGTCGCAGTGCTGAGTCATTTTGTATGGTGGTGCGATGCGGCAGCCCGTCCTCCAAACAAAGATCCAAAAGTGATTCCATGCACCCGCCAAACCCCCTGTTTATGAATGAAAAGCGGTTTACACACGACTCACAACTGCTGACGTTCGAACATATCCTATCCGGAACAAGTGCTTCACTGACGAATTTGTTCGAACCACAACGCTATAAATGCTTCACCCACGTACTACAAATACAAATAATCGCCAACAGAACCTAAACACCTAACCTAACCTATCCTATGCCTATATATACACAATATGCTAATATATTATAATATTAATTTATACTTGAGAAAATTCCCGTTTTGAATGAACAGCATGTAAAAATTTATGAATGCGTCTGTGGGGTTGACCGCTGGATGTAATGGACTTGAGTCGAGGACAGGTTGGATGCGGTGCAATGCAGTGCAGTATGGTGCAGTGCGGTGCGGTGCAGTGCAGTGTGGCGCGGTGCAGTGCGGTGCGGTATGGTGTGGTGCTGTGCTGTGACGAAAAATACGGAAAGAATATATGAAAAAAATCCACCGCTTCTGGTGGATGACAAAAGCAAGTATTTACACATATTTACTGGCAGTTGTTGTAAAGTTAACACCTGATTGTGAACAGTTATAATGCTCCAAGGGGGTGAACGGACCTCCATTATTCGACTCTTTGTCTAGCAATGTCCTAAACCCGCACCGTAGTTATGCGTGAGAAACCAGAGGCAGAAAACGCGGCTAACTGCCGTCCGCGGCGAAGTGTTGACTCTGGGGTAGTGTAGTGCCTTACAGGAGATCTTAGAGGAAGGTGAGACTTAACTGCTGTTGGACAATTACATCCGTGTCTGTGGCTCTTATTCTTGGTGTAGTGTTTCTTGTGTTGTGGTCAGTTACCTGGTCATGATAAGTGTGTGTGCGAGCATGTTGCTAGCAATGTTGTGTCTAGCTCTTGTCCCCGGCTCTCCTTGCTACACGAGGTCCTCGAGCGCCCTCGTCCTTCAGTCCAAGGTAAGGAACACCTCAACGCTCAAGCGCTGCTTATATATATATATGAGGATTAAACAATGATTATTTATGTAGTTTTATAATCATTTTAATGGATAAAAACGAGCCAAAAACAATATAAATAAATAGTTTTTATGCCTTTTCAGGTAAATTATTAAATAGCTCATCGAGAACACAAATCCACCAATTTTTAAGGTACGTAACAATTTCCTTCTGTTTCTGTTGTTGCCAATGACGACGTTTGGTAATTAATCGATACGAGAAAAGTCAGGTAACAGTCACTTCGTTAGCGACGTCCTCTCAGGTGAACGTCTAATGGGTAGAATTTGGACTGAAAGGTAAGGCACTTTAGCAACGCATTGGACAAATTCATTGTTAAGACGACGTATCGACCACAAATTGGTCGTTAAGGCGTCATTTTTATCACCTTATTGTACTGCACTCAAGGTACTCTGGTACTGCACTCAAGGTACTCTGGTACTGCACTCAAGGGACTCTGGTACTGCACTCAAGGTACTCTGGTACTGCACTCAAGGTACTCTGGTACTGCACTCAAGGTACTCTGGTACTGCACTCAAGGTACTCTGGTACTGCACTCAAGGTACTCTGGTACTGCACTCAAGGGACTCTGGTACTGCACTCAAGGTACTCTGGTACTGCACTCAAGGTACTCTGGTACTCCACTCAAGGGACTCTGGTACTGCACTCAAGGTACTCTGGTACTGCACTCAAGGTACTCAGGTGTTGCACTCAAGGGACTCTGGTGCTGCACTTAAGGTACTCTGGTACTGAACTCAAGGTACTCTGGTACTGCACTCAAGGTATTCTGGTACTGAATTCAAAGTACTCTGGTACTGCACTCAAGGTACTCTGGTACTGCACTCAAGGTACTCTGGTACTGCACTCAAGGTACTCTGGTACTGCACTCAAGGTACTCTGGTACTGCACTCAAGGTACTCTGGTACTGCATTCAAGGCACTCTTGTACTGCACTCAAGGGACTCTGGTACTGCACTCAAGGTACTCTGGTGTTGCACTCAAGGGACTCTGGTGCTGCACTTAAGGTACTCTGGTACTGAACTCAAGGTACTCTGGTACTGCACTCAAGGGACTCTGGTACTGCACTCAAGGGACTCTGGTACTGCACTCAAGGGACTCTGGTACTGCACTCAAGGTACTCTGGTACTGCACTCAAGGGACTCTGGTACTGCACTCAAGGTACTCTGGTACTGCACTCAAGGGGCTCTGGTACTGCACTCAAGGTACTCTGGTACTGCACTCAAGGAACTCTGGTACTGCACTCAAGGGACTCTCGTACTGCACTCAAGGTACTCTGGTACTGCACTCAAGAGTAATGCACTTGTACTAATGTGACGGTGTCCCACCCCTATATTTCTTCCTTCCCAGCTTAAGAGTCATATCTCCGTAACCTAAGTATTCTCTGATGTTTAGGGAACATTTTCGTGTGTGGGAAAGCATGGAGCGTGATTAAGCTGGCTGTAAAATGGCCAGCTAAGTTTGATAATGCAAGGGGCTTACGCCTTTTGGGGCACAAGGTGGCGACGGGCCATTCTGTTTCCCGCCAAGACGTCGTGACTCCTCCCGGCACCTTATTGGCCAGGTGAGGTCACGTGCCGGAAGTGACCAATGACGAGAGCCCTCGGGCGGTGTGACGTCACGAGGCGGAGGGCTCTTGGGGCGGCTGGCGCCTTGGCGGAGAGAGTACATCACGAGCCGCCATAGAGTGAGGTCGCGCTCGAGTGAGCTCCGGATCTAGAGAGCCCTTACCAGTAGATTTAAGCTTCGTTTTGATACGGCAGACAGTCTGGGAGGCCAACCAACTTCCGTGGAGTGCCCAGCAGCAAGGACGGGCCGGATTAGAGAGCCAAGAGCTCTATCAAGAGTCTGCAGCAGACGAACGTTGGGGCTGGATACGTCTGGGACGCCCGGCGGACCGCGTTACACATATCAAGCGAGAAGCAACGGCCGGGCCAAATTTACTGGCAGTGAGGCGAGGGGAAGCTGTGCTGGACTGCGAGGTGCCGACAGTGCCAGTGAGAGTGGAGGACGACGACGGAGGTACCTGTCTCCAGTAACCGAGACAAGAGGAGGAGGAAGGCAGCACCTGTCGGGAGTGAGTACGGCGAGGACGCGTTACCACGAGGACGACGGAGGAACCTGTATGTGTGGGAACTGATCGTCGGGAGACCAGAAGCCAGGACCAGGAACCTCAACATCCCTCAACAGAGGACGAGTCGGCTTCGTGGTTGGAATGAAATAAGGCAGATAATTGTCCCCTCCCTTTACCCCTTTTTATCTAGGTGAGCTAGGGTATTTTATATACTGTGAACATTTCTACTTATCATTTTATTGTCTAAGTGACAGAGTGTTAGGCTAGGAGCCAAGAGCTCATGTAGGCTTGATGGTGGTGTGAACATAAATGTATTGATGCGGTGATGTTAGTGATCCTGGAGGTAGTAGCTGGTTTGCAAAGAGCCAGCAACGAGCTTTGAAACACCCAGCTGATCGCGTCACCAGAGGCGGGAGGTGTGTCCCGCCGCCTGACGGGAGGTGAGTCCCGCCGCCTGACGGGAGGTGAGTCCCGCCGCCTGACGGGAGGTGAGTCCCGCCGCCTGACGGGAGGTGAGTCCCGCCGCCTGACGGGAGGTGTGTCCCGCCGCCTGACAGGAGGTGAGTCCCGCCACCTGACAGGAGGTGAGTCCCGCCGCCTGACGGGAGGTGAGTCCCGCCGCCTGACAGGAGGTGAGTCCCGCCACCTGACGGGAGGTGAGTCCCGCCGCCTGACGGGAGGTGAGTCCCGCCGCCTGACGGAGGTGAGTCCCGTCGCCTGACGGGAGGTGAGTCCCGTCGCCTGACGGGAGGTGAGTCCCGCTGCCTCCCGCCGCCTGACAGGAGGTGAGTCCCGCCACCTGACGGGAGGTGAGTCCCGCCGCCTGACGGGAGGTGAGTCCCGTCGCCTGACGGGAGGTGAGTTCCGCCGCCTGACGGGAGGTGAGTCCCGTCGCCTGACGGGAGGTGAGTCCCGCCGCCTCCCGCCGCCTGACAGGAGGTGAGTCCCGCCACCTGACAGGAGGTGAGTTCCGCCGCCTGACGGGAGGTGAGTCCCGCCGCCTGACAGGAGGTGAGTCCCGCCACCTGACGGGAGGTGAGTCCCGCCGCCTGACGGGAGGTGAGTCCCGCCGCCTGACGGGAGGTGAGTCCCGCCGCCTGACGGGAGGTGAGTCCCGCCGCCTGACGGGAGGTGAGTCCCGCCGCCTGACGGGAGGTGAGTCCCGCCGCCTGACGGGAGGTGAGTCCCGCCGCCTGACGGGAGGTGAGTCCCGCCGCCTGACGGGAGGTGAGTCCCGCCGCCTGACGGGAGGTGAGTCCCGCCGCCTGATGGGAGGTGAGTCCCGCCGCCTGACGGGAGGTGAGTCCCGCCGCCTGACGGGAGGTGAGTTCCGCCGCCTAACGGGAGGTGAGTCCCGCCGCCTGACGGGAGGTGAGTCCCGCCGCCTGACGGGAGGTGAGTTCCGCCGCCTGACGGGAGGTGAGTCCCGCCGCCTGACGGGAGGTGAGTCCCGCCGCCTGACGGGAGGTGAGTCCCGCCGCCTGACGGGAGGTGAGTCCCGCCGCCTGACGGGAGGTGAGTCCCGCCGCCTGACGGGAGGAGAGTCCCGCAGCCTGACGGGAGGTGAGTCCCGCCGCCTGACGGGAGGTGAGTCCCGCCGCCTGACGGGAGGTGAGTCCCGCCGCCTGACGGGAGGTGAGTTCCGCCGCCTGACGGGAGGTGAGTCCCGCCGCCTGACGGGAGGTGAGTCCCGCCGCCTGACGGGAGGTGAGTCCCGCCGCCTGACGGGAGGTGAGTCCCGCCGCCTGACGGGAGGTGAGTCCCGCCGCCTGACGGGAGGTGAGTCCCGCCGCCTGACGGGAGGTGAGTCCCGCCGCCTGACGGGAGGTGAGTCCCGCCGCCTGACGGGAGGTGAGTCCCGCCGCCTGACGGGAGGTGAGTCCCGCCGCCTGACGGGAGGTGAGTCCTGCCGCCTGACGGGTGGATCCAGTCAGCTGACCATGTTGCCAGAGACGTGTCGTGAGGAGTGTTGCCGACAGCGGACGGTATCCACTTATAGACATTTCTTTATACAATTTATATGTATATATATACCTTTTCTTCAATAAACTTTTAAACTAACTGATGAGTTTAAGTGAGCCTCCATTCTCTAGGGCTATGTTTTGAGTGAGATCATTTTATGACACCTTGCACTGCACGTGATATTGCATCCTGAATTAAGATAACCAATAAGACCACTAACGTGTTGCTGGGACACGAGTATAAACACCCAGCTGGCGACCTCAGAGCAGACCAGATATTAAAGAGAGAATCTCCCAGTGTCAAGACGGGCAGGTTCAGGTGAGTTATAGGAGGCTTGAACCTCCCCACTCGCTAGGGGTGTATAAGGCCAGCCCTTGGCCGACTGGGGGAAGCCCCAGGGCAGACAGTGGCGCCAGGAACTGAGGGGCTAAGACCCGTTGGAGCAACCCAACTACAGGTAGGAAGGGGGTGAACCTTGACACTAATTAATCCATTAACCAATATTAATACAAATTAACATAGTAATTCGTTCAATGAAAACGAGATTATGGTGTAAATGTTCCTAAAATGTAGGATATTATTGCCACGCCATTAACATATCTACACCAATATAAACTAATCACTTGTAACCTCCAGTCCAGCATTAGAATCAATATCAAATTGTTCTCTGTGACTGGATCAAGTAAAATAATAAATAAAATCAACGCCTCTCTGCCTTCGTCCATAAGTGGGCAGAAAATTGAACTGGACTGAGATTCACGAAGCAGTTACGCTAGCACTTACGAACCTGTACATCTTTCCTCAGTCTTTGACGGCTTTGGTTACATTATTAAACAGTTTATGAGCTCCGAAGCACCAGGAGGCTGTTTATAACAATAACAACAGTTGATTGTGAAGTTTTCATGTTTGTAAACTGTTTATAAATGTAAACAAAACCGCCAAAGATTGAGAAAAGGAGTATACGTTCGTAAGTACTTGTGTAACTGCTTCGTGAATCTGGTCCCAGTATATCTTTCCTTAATCTTTAACAGCTTTGATTATATTTATTAAACAGTTTACAAGCATGAAAACTTCCCAATCAACTGTTGTTATTGCTATAAACAGCCTACTGGTGCTTCAGAGATCATTAACTGTTTAATAATTGTAAACAAAGCCGCCAAGATTGAGAAAAAATGTACAGGTTCGTAAGTGCTTGCGTAACTGCTTCGTGAATCTGGCCCCAGCTGGTTACTAGTGGTATCGCTAGGTCCGGGGAAGGAGGGAAACTCCATTTGTATGCAAGGTAAATCTCTCATGAGGATGCATTCAAGGCAGCCTTGTTGATACTCGTAACCCGAGTCATTTTTACTTGTAACCCGAGACATCTTTACTTGTAACCCGAGTCATTTTTACCGTATTCGGCTGCCGCAGCCTCAACTCTACGGGAGTATCTTGTTACCGATTGACAAATAATTAACATTTTATTACAGAGCGCTCTAATATTTTATTTTATTTGATTTATTTATATACATAAGGTACATTTGGTTTGTAAGGATACATGGCATGGGACTTACATTCTAGTAAAGCCACTAGTACGCGCAGTATTTCGGGCAGATTATTATTATACTAAACTAATATAATAGTAATGCTAATAGAATACTAAATATTATACTAAACGACGGGTGATGAAGCGGGTGAACACCCGAAATCAGGTGAGCCTCTCACAATCAATTATTAAACAATAATATGCCATATATGTGATTAAGTATTTTCAATCGTTATATTGTATCATTAAGCATCACACAATAACGAAATTAAACATACAGTCCACTAAGCTATGGTAAGAAATAAACAATAAATAATTATAAATTAGAATTTGTTAAATAAATCCCACGAGTCAGAATTCCCCTCAATAGTTCAGTAATATTAATGTCTTAGAACAAAAAGATTTCTGTGTCCGCTCAGGAAAATTTTTTGTTGTATTGAATAAAATCGCTGTTATGAGGTTTGGTTAGTGAATGTTTTGTTCGTTGTCTCATGACGTTTCATTGTCGCTATAATGTGAACCTTCGTTATTGCGTGTAACTTTAATATAACGAAGCATGTTACTCCGTTGTTATATGAGGCTTCGTTATTGCACCAGGCTTCACCATCGCCCGAGGCTTAGTTCGTTTATCAGACCGCGTTATTGCATGAGGATTCATTATCGTATTAAGATTCGTTATATTTCGCGATGTTTCGTTATCGTTTGAGGCTTCGTTATCATATCAGGTCTCGTTATTGTATCAGGCCTCGTTATTGTATCAGGTCTCGTTATTGTATCAGGTCTCGTTATTGTATGAGGCTTCGTTATTGTATGAGCCTTCGTTATTGTATGAGGCTTCGTTATTGTATGGGACATTGTTATTACATGAGGCTTCATAATCACATGAGGTTTCTTTAACATATAAGGCTTCAATATAGTCATACTGGCTTAGCACTTTCTCCTCATAATTATGGCATGAGAGTTCCTTAATGCTTGAGGCTTCGCTATCATATGAGGCTTCGTTATCACATGAGGCTTCTTCATTGAATCAGGGTTCGTTATTCCTTGAGTCTTTTGTTTCGTTATCGTATATTGTTTCGTTATTGCACGAGGCTTTTATTGCAAGATGCTTCGTTATCGTTTAGGCTTCGTTATGGCATAAGATTTCGTTACCGCATGAAGCTTCGTTATTAATCTAAATTAAATAAGTCACTAATGTAATTAGCTAACACAAGGTAATTCGCTCATGTAAAATGGGTCACTCGCCAACTGAATTAAGTTCAATCGCTAACGTAATTAGAAACATTTGCCATAGCAATTAGCAACAATTAGAACATTGATTATTAGATTTAAGAACAATATTGATCATGTAAGGATCCATCAGTCTCAGGAGACTATGGAGTTGCGCTCTGGTTGTCTGTCGGTCTGGAGTGGCCTCTACCAAGGCGCAAAGCCAGGGCTAGGTTGATATGGAGGAGAAGCGTTCCCATGCAGCAGGTCCACCCTCTCCACGGCGCCGAAAGTTTCCAATGGAAAGGCAAACGCCAATATGATTGGTTCCAGCGCCTTCGCAGGAATGTTAGAAACGTGTTGAAGGCAACAGCGAACTGCCCCCAGAGG